>DWHU01001935.1:0-11057 GCA_018247975.1 Parides photinus
AAATGTAACAATTATTACGTAGATATCCCTGAGATAATATTAAAGGTGTGTATTTAATAATTGCTTTTCCTTGCACCAAAGACTTAGGAAGTGAATATGTTAAAGTCATTTAATAAAAATACATACTGTATGTATTTTTATTACAAGCGCCGTATAAAAAAAATCTAATCACAAAGACAGTCATAAAATTCATAAACATATTTAAACACCACAAAGTCTTGTATCATAAGGACATTAATTTTTACTAAATATACTTAAACATCTCTTGAAAGATCAACTTAATTCATCACTTAGTATTTTATTACGCTGTATAAATTACTGCGACGTAATTTTTTTAAACAATTAACAAGCTAATCAATATAATTATAAAAGTAAATTATTGCGATTTATTGTGTAGATAAATGTTCGTATAGCTCGTTACCTTTTTGTTTACTACGTTTCTCATATGCTTTTTTGTTTACTGATAAAGTATGCTTATCTCCTATATTTTTTTAATACCCCAAAAATATAATCTATGTTATTTTTAGTCAATGTAACAGACATATTAAATATTTTTCATGTGATTCTTCTAATAAATCTAATGAGGAATTATCGATCTTTATGATTATAACCACTACAAAGTCTGTTGCTAGTAAGTATATATATGTGTTATAAAACATTATACAGTGGATAAGAACGAGAGTAATTCACATACGCTGAATGGAGTTCCTGGACCTCTGGTCTCACATAAGAAGCGGTGACCATATGGACTCCAGCGTTTACACAAGCTTTTGCTACAGGCCCGTGCAGCTCGTAGGGCAGTAAGGAAATTGCTAGACGAGAACTCGAAATCAGCGAAAGCAGCGCTGAATCGTCGTTGGCTTGGATATACTCGGCGCGGACGCCATAGCGCTCTGCCAAGGCATCTGCTTCTTCTTTCACCTGCGACGCTGATAACAACATTTTTGAACATAATATTTCATTTGTAATACAGTAACGCACTCCAAAACATTCAAGCTATAAATTATTATATTAACCGATAATAATGTATTATTTTCTGCCAATCAAAATGAAGATATGAACGGATAAAGGTTAACGAATCAATGTTTGCGAAAACATTGAAGAATGTTTAATAAATTAACTAAACTTATACAAAATTTAAAATTCATATCGATAACAATTACACTCACCAACTGTAACTGCGATATTTTTGTCTCTAGCTAAATATTCCACAACCGGTGCGGAAACCAATCCGCTGCCCAGGATGAGCACGTGAGTCTGCTGCTCGTGACCCTCTACCTTATGTCGGGAACGACTGGGTATATTGTAAAAGTGAAACTAAATTATTAACTCTATTAAAATTTGCACAAGATAAAAAGAGATACAGAAATATAAAATTGAAGACTGAACACACACTCAAACTTGTTATGATTACGTATTTGTGTTCATGGACCTTAGGATTTTTTACGTAATTATTACTTAAACTTAGACCGCTGTTTTCATAAAATAAGTTTCAATTTGCTCCAAATTCAAAATACTAAAAAAATTTCTAAGAAAAAATCCTCAAATACAGTAGAACAAAATTTTGTAACAAAATGTATTTACATGAATAAACTTAACGCCTATACTATTAATAAATGTTAATTATTTTAACTTGTAAAAATTTAAACGTGTTTTTGAAGTGATTGAATTACATCAAAAATTATACTGTGATTACAACAGCTGAGGTGTCCGAGTGGTTAAGGAGTTGGACTTGAAATCCAATGGGTTTTACCCGCGCAGGTTCGAATCCTGTCCTCAGCGAGAAAACTTTTTGTGAATGTCTACATTTAAATATTATTTCGAATTTAAATATAACTCAAATCGTTATAATATGTGTACAATAAATTACTATGTTGATTTAAGCACTTATTAATAAGTTACTTACGTTTTTGGTAATAATATATTTAAATATAAGATTAAAACAAATCATTACAAACCTCACAACTTTCAGACAAAATGTGTCCTAAATAACAATATGACTTCATACATAATCTCGAATTTGTACATAAAAAATTTTGTATGTACAAATTTCAACACAATGTGTTACTATGTGTTGAAAACACTGTTCAAATATTATTAATACAAGGATACTAGTTAATATTTTTCAAAGATTAAATATAAGATTAGATACAATCACTTATTTAATTATCGTAATGCCTTTTCATAAATTCCTAGGGACAATATTACGTTAAACATAACGTTTATGAGAATTTACGAATAAATACGGATTTATCCAAAATAATAAACATACTCTAAAATTTGAGAAAATCTTATGATTTATTATTTTTCATACTTAAAAATTACTTACGTATTAGTCATTCGCAGGTCATTGATGTACTCAAAGGACGGTGTCAGCTTGCCATTGCTAGTTATTATGGCCTGTAAACATGAAAAATAAATACACATACCTGTTCAAATTTAATAATATATCTTCCTTGATGATCAAAGTTGAACAGATATATAATACTTACGCCTTGAACTACGGGAGAAAATTCGTGTTCCTCTAAAGGCTTTGTAGCATCAGACTTCATTATATCTTCCGCATAAGGGAACAAAAGGTCTCCAAAAAAGTCTGTAGACTCTCTGGGCAGTTGTGTAGGCATGTTGTCGATGGAGCAAACTAGTACGCCAGGGCCTTTAAAACTAGGATCAAACATTACAAATAAGTATTTTATAGAAATAAATATTTAAACATTTGATCAGTTTCAGACATTTGAAAAACATGTTCATACTTATTTTAGGCATTTTATAATAAGCAAACTTTTACGAATAATAAATAAGAAAAAAAACAACAGTATACAAGTAACAATTAACAGAGAATATAAGCAGCTTTTATTTAACTACATCATCATTTGCCTGCCCTTATCCCAATTACTTGGGGTCGGCGCAGTATGTCCTCTTCTTCCATTCATCTCTATCATATTTTAATTAACTACATCATGTAATATATTTTAGAGACGAAGGGTGTCTGTTGCTAGAAACCGTTTTAATAGGTACCGCCGTTACTCTTATATCTGCCCCGTAACTGTAGTGTGCAAATAATACTGTGAACCGAATCAAATGGCGTTGTAGCTAGTGAAATTACTGCAAGGACACCTTAACATTATATCCCAAAGCAACGACCAGAATGAGGCGCCGTGTATATCATCTTAGGTTGCTCTACATTAATATGGGCAAGCGTGTCATTTACTATCGGATGATCTACCCCTTAAAAATAAGTCTTTAGATAAGATTAAACATCAAATTATTTTAGTTAATCTCTAAAAGACTAACCTCTTCGTGTCCTTGTTTCTATCGGCATCGTAGAGGCAGAACGGCGTATCTATAGTAGTGCATTCGTTCATGAACTCGATCGAACCCCCGGGATCCGCTGATATGTCGCAAATAGCAAGCATTCTGCAATCAAAGTAAACATTAATAACAACACTCCAATGAATCACCTTGGGAACTTATCAAATGGGCACTAGAACACGTCAACACATGCTAACATTCATATCATTATTAAGTCGAAACTGTTTTTGGATGGAAAACTATACAAATTAACTGTTTTATGATCATGCGCTGATTATTGATATTATATACGTCTCAAATATGTAGCTAATAACTTTAATCAACTAGTTTCTCGTCGAACGAATTTTTTCATCGGATTCTTTATAATGTACTCCGTAGTATCATATCATACGAAAACATTACCCATTTTATTTAAATTATTACATGCACATTAATACAACAGATCAAAAAACTTAGTCAAATGTAATAAATTTCTCCAATTTTTTTATATATTCGGTCTAAAGTAACTACAAAAGTATTTTATATTGACGTTGGTGACGATATAAAATATTTTTTTTAATTAAATGCAACGTGTTCTGTTTGTTAGTTATTAATAACGTTTGATGGTAGAATGTTTGAAAACGTTAAAAAATATTTCTGTTTATCAGAATTTTTGCCATATGATAAGCCTGTATTTTAATGAAACGCAATAGTGACTACAGAAAATAATGCAGAAGTTTAACACAGAAAATATACACGGTGATAAGATAGAAGCAAGGAGGTCAAATAATTCACATCCCATTTATAGTTCTTGGATTGTGAAATTGATAATTAGCTGTAAAGCTGAGACACTGCGTTAATAAACAATAACAAGATTGTAATTTACATTAAATATCAAAAAACATTAATATTACGACATAGAACGTTTCGAACACCATTACGCTACACCGCGGGCAACAAGCGGAAGTTTATAATGGGTACAACTCCCACATAATCCATTCTCTCTTTTCCTTCTCTTGAAACGAAAATATTTATTTATGCATTTAACCTTCTGCCTAATTACTTGCCTATGGGGTAATGCTGGAGCTCCAACGCTCTTCGGCAACCAAGGAGTGTGCGAGGGCAGAAACAGATGCTTCGCATCAGGTATTGTTAGCAATTTTGGGCTGTCCACTGCCCAGTAGATGCAGTTCACAAGGACCGATGTATATGGCGCAATCTGTTACCAGAAAAATTATATGTTATACATATAATAATATTACATAATTAATAAACTTAAAAAATTACAACAAGCCTAGTCAAAATTTTGAAAAGTACTATCAATGGCTGAAATTAATCAGACATCATTTGTGTTTTTTTTCTAATATTTTAAAGCGTATGTATTATAATCACGTTTATTGTTATCATATAAAAATCCAATTGCGATAACATTTCAGGTAACCTTATTGTTTACGTGTCTCTTATCCGCATAAAATCAGCATTAATATTAATATAATAATCCTCATCGTAATATCTTTATAATACCCCTCATAGAGCGTCTCTGATAAACTATTTAACAAATTATTTGTTACAAAAGTAATCTGCGCGAAATTTACTACGCATTTAGATTAGCGACCTAAGTAGTTTATATGTCGTTATACCCAATGTTCCTTATTAAATAAATATAGTATAACAGTAGATACACATACACTAGAGAATAACGCCAACGGCATTAAGTCCACTTTGTACACTGTGTGTATGAGATAAATAAATAAATAACATGGCTATAAAAATTTAAAAGAAGGTAATCCAAATAACATCACTTATATTCATTATTTTCTCTTCTTTTAGACGAATTAACTTTCATGAAACAGTCTACACTATTTTCAAAGAATTCTAATTTAACTACTGCAACCATTCAGTTTACATACATAATTTAAAATAAGTTCTATCTTATTAATATTATATTAAATTTAACTACTTTGAAAATCGTGTAAACTGTTATGTGCACGTTAATTATAATAATTAAAAGCCTAAATTTAATCGTAGATGTATGTAATATAGACAAGTAATGAAAAAAAATCTATAGACGATGTTATAAAGATTACTTATTGTTTAATTTTAATACCAGTGTTTATCTGCCGGTGTTTTTGTACTAAAAAAAAAAACACTGTTTACATAACAATAAAAAACGTTTACCGTTTGGGCAAACGTAGAAATATATCTTTCAGGATGTTCTTCGTACTCCTGATGATCGTAACCGCCACCGTTTTTTCTGACTAGATGATGTCGGCGCCGCACTTCACAGCCATATATTTTATTCGGACCTTAAAGTTTTTGTTGTAAGCATTAATTATAAAAATTAAGGCAAGATAGTCATAGATTTCGTTAACACCGGTTAGTTTTTATAGGTACATATATGCTGATTACAAATACTTTTTTTTTTTTTTAATTACCGTTTAATGTGATATGTGTGTACATATCTGTGCAAGAATTTGAATATAATTAACAATAATTTCATTGAACAAATTCGTTTCGACAACTTTAATACAAAAATTTGCTTTTATGAACAGCTTAGCACATCACTGTAAATTATAATCAATTCAAACATTTACTTACTGCCATGTTCTGCAACCTTCCTTAACATCTCGGGCGGTACGTACTCATGTGGTAGTTCTTGAAAAATTTCTTGACTTCCCTGTGTTTAGAAAATTATGTACATTTCTTTTATATACATACATATTTCTGTTTTGTATAGATATATTCGGAAAATAACTGATGTACCTGAGAAACGTTACCAGAACCAGTGAAAACAAACGTCAGAGGTCCAAGGGATTTCGGCATCATTCCAAGAGCAACTTCGTAACCAGCATCTCGAATCGCTTGTCGCGCCATGCTGGAATTTCTATAATTATGTGCTGGACCTACATGCTGTGTGTGAAATAGTACTATTACTTAATCCAATTTCATACAAAAAATATACACTTTGCTTATGAAAAAGATTAACAAGAACAAATGTTTACTACATTTTTATTCTTATATACACTTTTATCTAAATGTTTACCATGAAAGGTGTGTGATGTCCCAGCGCGAGCAATCGCAGACCGAGTCCATGTAAAATATTGATCATCCCAGCCACACCAGCATATTTTCCAAAAGCCACTACTCTGTTACCGGCACCATCCATCAGTTTCTCATAATCTATTAAGCGAATATGCTGAAAATTCAATAATTAGTTATTAACAAAATTCTGATATCAGAACACTTTTGTCTTAATAAATTGTAAATAAAAAAAACTTTTTTGCCAAAGAAATACATTTACCTTTGCAAGAATAGTATCCAGCATCGGCATGTTAGCTTCCTGCGCTTTGATTGTATGTGAAAAAAAGCAATAAGTTTTCTTCGGAATAAGGAGGTCTATTGGAGTTTGTTTCACTCCAAATATCACGCTCGCTTCACTAATATCCTCTTGAATTATTGCGCCTGCATTAAGATATTGCTGAAAATAAAGTCGGTACAAATAAAAAAATTACCAGTGTTCATGTCGTAGTTTCTAATAAAAGATAGCTGCTAGGTTAGGTACCTGCATTGGATAGGCACGGCGGTTAGAAGGTTGCACGATGACCTTAACTCCTTGCCGTACTAGTCGGTTGACGTTTGCAGGGCAAAAAGGTGCGCGTCTCTCCCATACTGACTGATCTTCTCTTCGTATTGCTATTACACGACGAGGCTACAATGTTAAACGCAACTGTATCAGCATAGAGTGAACGGAAACAACATCTTATCCGACCAGAAAGAAGTGGACCGGAGTTCCTGGCGTCACTTAAATGGGAAAAGGGTGCGATGAATTTCCAGGCGAAAAACAGAAAAAACATGTGTTCATTGAGATACCCCTCGATTCACATACCTCCAGAAAAATCTATAACGTATACAGAGAATTGGAACGTTTGAACGTGGACATATTATCTGACTGCAAGATTTGCAGAAGCAGCTGAAGTCCGAAAAGTCCGAATTATTTTATGTAACAAAAAGTCTGTCTGTAAATGAATGAACTAAAAACGGATCTTGTGATTATGTCTGAGAAGGAAGACAATGATGTCGACGGAATATTTTTAATGAAATTTTGTTATTATTTTTTTAACTTATTAATTAAAGTGAAAGACGTGGTTTAGGATTCTGGCCCATTTAAATTCAATCAAACTACGAATCGGTTATTGCTAGGTTGTACATTACCTTCATTTTGGTAACTAATAAATGAATTGACAAACGTCATATTGTATTGTATAAAGCAAAACTTTTCATGTTTATTGTGTAAAAAACAGCCTTTATCAATATTCAATGTTTAAGAAAAATAGAGTAATAAAAAGAAATAACATTTACTCAATTGCATTAATGCAGCTATGAATGTAGCACAGATAAACGAGGTGAGTATTATTAAACAATAAACAAAAAATACAAACATGATATGGAATTGTTTCCATCGTAACACACGCTATCAAGACGAGTATTCGATAATAGTTATGGAAAAATTATTGACTATCTAATACATATCTGTAGATAGTTGTCAAAACATGATTACGTTACATCATTTAAACTATTTTATATTTACTTATTTGTTTTAATAGGATTTTTCCTTAAAAAGCAAAAATTTTTTCTAATATATCAAATATTTGCCCTGATAAAGTACTTTTAATTACAATTTAACCGTAACAACATATAGGACATAGATATCTATCGAGTTCGACCCTCTAATCAACTAAATATGGTCTTGCAAATACACAACCTTACGATAAACTGGTAATTCTCAAAAGGTAAAGGACAACATAACTGAACAAGCAGTAAATATTTATTTATGAAATAATTCTGTATGAAATTTTATTATGTTACCTCAAATCTTTATTTCTGGTAACACTTCAGGATATACTGTTAAGAAAATTTTGTCGTGGTTGTCGGTACCAGAAATAATGGTCCAGGTCTTTTTTATTATATAGATACATTATATCATCAAGATAAACCTCTATGTGTGCTTTGTTCTGCTATAAAAATCATGTATTAGAAAGATCTATATCTAAACCAACGGAAACTAAAGCATATCGTAGTCATCCTTGGCGTTTTTGGTAATAATTAAACGATTAATTAAAATGTTAAGTTACCTTATATTAACATACCAAGCACTATATATGGTGTGTTTAAAATCAAAGGTGTTTTAAAAAAATACAAAAGCGACTAAAGACGCATTATGAATAACGAAATCTAACGTTTATGAATATATAATTGCCACTATTCATACAGAAATATTTGCTAATGGGCATGTTATGTGTTATAGACTAAAATCTAGTCGCTTATCTTCAAAAACCTGTTACTAAATAACCTTTTTTACATCTACTGTGCATGTATTTGTTTCATTCAATTTTGAAATAATATTTGAATTTTACTAACAAAAAACTACAGTCCTTGAGACGAGACATATGTACTTACTTTATTTTTGTATGACGTTCAATATAATATGTCTTAAAATAATATTTATTAAATAAATAAGTAATTAGTGATGTATATAGAACAAATAAATAAATAAAATGTTAATTAAATTTTAAATCATACTATGATTAAATTTGATTTAACAAAAATACCGAAAGCCGCGAATTTTTATTAATTTAAATATACGTACCTGGTTTTTGAATTTCATCCGAATATTTGAACAAAGAAAATAATACACACGGGGTGTATAAAATACAGCAATAAAAAAATTTATTGCGTTATTTTATACTTTAAGTAATAATAAAATTCTTGTACAAACCTTCAATGCCGATACCGATAAATGTTTGACCAAGTAGCTTCTTGTTCTAAAAGGAGCAATTTTTAACAACATTTTTTTATTATTTGCAATAATTATGAAAACTATTAGATAATCTCAATTAAAACGATGTAAATCCGCTCTTGTTTTGCGTGTAAGTGATGTATTTGTTTGTAATTAACTGACATCCCGAGCGGAGTTCCTTACGTATATCATTGATATTGAAGTGACGTTTTATCTATACGCGATTTTAATATACAATTACGTCGTTTATTGCCGAGCAATGTACTAAGCTTGCCTTAATATCTGCCACATTGATTACTCATTACTCATTTTTGTAACGGTTTCAATTAAACTATTGAAAAACTAATCAACATTTAATAAATGTTAGTACAAACATGTTCTTTTCCACTTTCTACTGAACGAACGCAGTTAAATTAATACATATATTGACTATTATAATCTAGGTAGCCACTCTGCTCTTTTGTCTCTTACTGTTAATAATAGGACTAAGATAAACCCAGCCCGCGGTAGAAGATAACCGAAAGAGTTTTCGGGTTCATAGTCTTTGATGGTGGGGGCTTCTATTACTCCTTGAACAAGCCCAGGGACGACGACGAGTACGTGATAATAAGAAACTCGTAGAAACAGAAGAAAAGTTTTTATTCAGGTATGTCCAATAATAATTGTTGAGTATCAATTGCTGAATTGCTATTCTTATCTGGCTGACGCAGGATTTAAATATTTTCGTCTACCTAGTCTGAAATAAAAAAATGTTCATCAAATTAAAGTGTATCTGTGGCATTCCTTACATGTCCAAACAAACCGTGAGTGTTGCGTAGAGGAATTTTGTACTTCTTTCGCGGACAATCCTGTAAAAATCTGAGTTACGTGCATTTACTACACTATTTTTAAACATAAGATTACTGGATTTATTTTGTTTATTAATTTTTCACAGATATTGCTTCTATCAAAATATTATTGACAGGCATTTACTCTGCAAGACTATTGCAGGTGAACTAACAGAACTGATTACCTGAACAGAAATCCTCATATTTGAATCCTAAATTAATGTTGTCATCGAAAGTCCCTATAAAATCGGACTTGGTATTTAAATGACTAGCCGAAACGTACACAGTCTTTACTATAATCAATTTGTATATTATAAGGACAATTAAACATTAAAGCATATTGGTTTTCATCAGATTGTCGTTCTAAACGCAATATAACTTATTTGAAATTATCTAACCATCTGTAATCTGTTTCTTCATGATTAGCCGTAAGAGAAGAGTAAATTATGAACACCGATATTCGTATACCAAAAACGCCTGACGTAATTCTTTAGCAAACACGTATTAAGTTCATATTTTGAATTGAATTTTGGCATTTGGAAACCCGCTTTTTAACCATAAAATGTGAACATTTAAACATAAATTTTGTCTTTATGTAGTGTATATATTTTTACTCCAAATTAATATTTAATTATACATAATAATTGTTCGGAAAAAATACACAAAATTTAAAAAAAGAACATTAGAAAAATCTCTGTTCGTGTCAGTGAACTTAATCTCGGTTGAGTAACTATACAAAACAATATAAAGTGCAGTGTAATTTTACCATATTATGCCGAGCAATCCAAACTTATTTTTATCAGATACTTCCATGAATAACATACTTGAATCGCAGTTACGTTATTATTTATATTTATTTTGTTAAACTATAACATGCCAATTAAAAGACAGATTCATCTAAGAAACATTAAAGATCGAGAATGCAGCCGCAACCCCCAAGGTTTTGCGGCTATCTATGAAGCTCATAGTGATCACTCTCCATCTAGTCAACTATGTGCTTATTTGCTCACCCTTCCTATAAAAATAACATCTAACACATCTATTGTTTTTTCGCAAAAAATTTCTTGTTTTATGCGAGAGATTCGAGAGAAGAGAGATTAGATTGACAAATATTACACTGTCTGTGGTAATAGAGGCAGTTC
>DWHU01001936.1:0-11055 GCA_018247975.1 Parides photinus
AGTGAATAAAGCATATATTGTCTAATCTTAAATATTGTTTCCGCTAGTTTTTACTGTCCAAAAGCAAAATGGGTGGCATTATGATATTGCAATTTCGCCTGAAACTCATAATAATGTAAAGAAAAAATTATAAAGTGTCTTTTGACAAAATATTAATTCTTAGTAGTAATAGTGTTAATAATACTACCAGTAATTGACAAACTAGCTGCTATTTATTATACTATCAATTCTGTTAATTAGCGCGATCTAATTTTCTAACCAATTCACGCAATGAAACCGCTAATTAAGTTGTCAAGGTATTGACCGGCTGCATTGGTTTTCATAGCTCTTTCTAATGACGGCGTGGTCAAAACATAATATAATTTATTAATTTAGTAAGAGAATTTTTTTTTTAGACATAACCATTACTCCTTAAATTTTCTGATGAGTGTCTTAATTATTTAGTTTTAATACTATGACGAATTTGCATCGATTAAAACCACTACGATGTTTCTTCCTTTTCATCGCTTACGTATACTACCGACATCTATATACAGCTCACTCTTTCGGCTTCTTTTTCTTTCTTGGGCAGGGAATCGAATCTCCAACCATTTAACGGCCGCAGGAGAGAGAGAAAGCGGCGAAATGTAATACAGACACTCCTCTCCCCCGCGATCCCTCCGTCGCCACAAAAGCAGTGCGGCACCGGTTAGTGGCGGGAGATAGAACGGGAATCGCACTCTTCGTCAGTGTAGGTAGTGAAAAACTGCCCACATAGTCCACCGGCACACATTTAAGGTGAGCTAGATAGCTCACCTGGAGAAGTCACCGGACCAACTCTTTGTCCAAAGCCCGGTAAGTAAGTTCCTCTTAGGTTCACTATGGGTGACGAGACCACGGCTACTGAGCTCTATTCGAGAGGCAGTCACAGATTCTAATTTTCTCTTAATTTTAATTTTTATAGCTCTTTATCAATCTTGTTGTCAGTTTTGGTTAGATTAAGTGGAGATATGTGGCCCCCAAAGCTGTGGGTTTATGCGTGATTACCAAAAAAAATCATTTAATAACCTAGAAAAATGTATTATACACTTTTAAAGCTGATCATTTGTTGACATTGTATTGTTATCAGTGTCCATATAAGAAGATAACATTTCCTTAACATTTTTAATACCATATTTAAGTACTGATCCTCCAAAACAAAAATAACATACATGCAGAATTGTAATTGAGCAAATAATAATACTTAATTTTTTACATTGCTTGACCCTTTTTTACTTTTTTACGAGCATACTTATTACGTTTTATGGAAGTGTGTGTAAGGGTTCTTGTTGTTATTATTGGAATTATTTACCTTACTTTACTAGCAAAATATTATTAACGTACAAAGTTCATGTGCTATAAACTTCATTGATTATTTTTGTTTATTTTTGCAATATCAGAGGATACATTCATCACAACCTTTATGTACATTCGGATCTGTTTTCGTGTTTTGCACTATATTTCATACAACACTTTGAACGACAAAGCTTATCGTAAAGATCTATTAAATTTAATTTGTTAACTTATTGTTTTTATTTTTTTATAATGTGGCATTAAAAAATACATACAACTCAAAGTTGTTACCCTTTTATCACTTTATGATTATAATCTAACGTGATTCAGCTAACACTGACATGGTTAGACAAGGCAGGTACAAGCCGGGTACAAGGCGAGTACAAGCCGGGTACAAGCCGGGTACAAGGCGGGTACAAGGCGGGTACAAGACGGGTACAAAGCAAAAGTACAAGAATAGAGAACCGTTTGTGTTCAAATTCATGATGTCATCATCAAGTTCAAAATCATGTATTTCATTGTACTGGCACAGTAATAAATGTTACTGTATCATTTTGTATTTATTTTATAATCCTAAATCTATCTATTAATTGACTGTTAGGCGGAACAAAGTTCGCCGGGCTCCGCTAGTATTAATATAAACTTAACACAAAAAAATAAATAAAGTATATTTTATATTCATAATATTAATTCGTATTAACTAACTAATAAGCTAATCTCTAAAATAATTACTGTCAGACGTATTCAATCTAAACATTTTTAAACAGTATGAAACAGGGGTTTTCATTAATTACATTCTTTGGCATAAACGGTTATTTGTATCATTTCTGTGCTTACTCTGAGAACTGCTGTTTTAAGATGCAATATTACATAAAAGTACAATAAGATCTGTAGGACGTTTCTGTAATTTACAATTTTTGGGATGCTTGAGATTTTAAAAACAGATTTTCCTTCTTCTACAAACCATAGAGAAATTAATAAATTCCGCTCACTTTTACAAAAACATGTTATACTAATTTGAAATGTTCAATTTATATTTTGATAATAACTTGTTCTAAATAATTAAATAATTTTTTTGAGTCTTAATTTAACTTTTCTTCGATCGACTACTAAATCTCGTAATAATTTCCTGTGTTGCATAAAACTTAAAAATTGTCTACGGATCTTGTTTTAGTTTTTGTTATTCTGTCATTAAGTACATATCTTTTAGATTAAATTCCTTTGGGAAAACCTAACATTATAATTTAAAACTCGTTCTTTTTATTAAATTATACACCCATAAGATGAAAATAGCAATAGAAGGATGTGCACATGGAGAGTTAGAAAAAATTTATGAATGTATTGAAACACTACAAGAGAGGGAAGACATAAAAATTGATTTATTAATTTGTTGCGGAGACTTCCAATCTGTGCGTAACAATGACGATTTACGGGCAATGGCTGTTCCCGAAAAGTATCAAAATATTTGTACATTTTATAAGTAAGTTGGCAATATAACCTCAAGAAACCGTTTGGTTCACATAGAGATTTTTTCCATATAGTGGTCTATCGCCATTCATAATTTATTTGATTACAACGAATTTTGTTTTAAACCATTTGTTATAATTTTAATATAAAAACTCATTGTCAATAGATATTATAGCGGGGAGAAGACGGCACCTGTGTTGACAATTTTTATTGGAGGAAATCATGAAGCATCAAATTATTTACAAGAACTACCTTATGGTGGCTGGGTAGCACCAAACATTTATTATATAGGTAGAGCTGGTGTCATTAACTTTGGAAATTTAAGAATAGCCGGTAAGTTATTTCACAGATTTTAAAATTTTTATTGTAGACATAGATATTTTATTGGATGTGCCAAAATAATTAATAATTGAAATGTGTCTTACAATGTATTGTTCTCTCCGAAGAATATTATGATAAAAACCAATTTTAGATTCTTAGTGTTATTGCATTTTTGAGCTCTTTGTGGTCCAATACACATTGTGAATTTTATTCAATAATTTCCCACAACTCTTTACAGAGATACAAATTATTAGCATGAGATACAAACATTTAATGTTAATAATATTTGTAGATCAGCAATACATAATATACTAACAATATAAATATAACAAAAAAATACTCATATCATTATGCAGAAAATTTTGTTTCATTTGATATATCATTCTTCAGAATAGCATTTCAAATAAAGAAGCTATTAGACAAATTCTGTTTTTTTCCCTGATATTTTGGTTTTTGCAGTAGTCATATTATTCTTCAGTGAGAGTGAAATGACATTTACCCTGGTACATGTATTAAATTTTGTTTGGTTATCTTCATTTCAGGCCTATCGGGAATTTTTAAAGGACATGATTATTTACAAGGTCTTTGGGAAAGTCCTCCATATTCTCAAAATTCATTGCGATCAGTATATCACATAAGAGCACTAGATGTTTTCCGTCTTAGTCAGCTTGGGGAGCCAATCCATATTATGCTATCACATGACTGGCCAAGAGGTATTACTGAATACGGAGATAAACATAATTTGTTGAAAAGGAAACCATTTTTGAGGTATACATAATTGAGATTAGTTAAATAAATAATAATAGATTCTAAGATACATAGAATGATATTACTGCGGTATCACATATTTTGATTCAAATGTGTTATGAATTTGATATGTAAATATATATTATATTATATTTATAATATTCATGATATGTGTGCATAATGAACTAACACCTGTTAATTTCACAGTGATAAGTGACATTGAAGCTACAGTTAGTGTCCTCATCAGAATCATTTAAACCTCTGTTCTTATAATATGTAATGATCAATAGTATTCCTTGTAATATACTTTAAAAAACCTTTATTATTTAAATTTGTCTATAGGGAAGATATAGAAACTAACCAGCTAGGTAGCACACCAGCGGAAAAGCTTTTGTATGTACTAAAGCCTCATTACTGGTTCGCTGCTCACTTGCATTGTCAATTTGCTGCACTCGTCCAACATAAGGAAAGTGAAACAAAGTTTCTAGCACTTGACAAATGTTTACCAAAACGAAGACATTTGCAAATACTTGACTTACCTGCTACATATGATGGTGATAAGATTTTAAAACAAGATACAGAGTGGTTGACTATTTTAAAGAACACTAACCACTTGTTGAGTGTCAAAAATGTTGATTGTCATATGCCTGGACCTGGTTGTAATGAGAGGTGAGTATTATATACTGTGTTTACACATTTGTCAAATGTATTTTTACATAAATGTAAAAATTATTAAAAACATATTTTTTAAAGGTATATATTCACACCATCTGAAGAAGAAAAGGAAAATGTAAATAAATTAATGGAAACTTTAACAATTTCAAAGGATGCATTTGGCATGACAGCTCCTTGTTATAATCCGGACTCACCTAGAAGTGCAATGTTAGAGCCAATTATGAATCCTCAAACTATTACCTTGTGTGAGAAATTAGGTATTGATGATCCATTACAAGTTGTCATGGCACGAGCAGGACGGACTATGAAAAAGCCATTTGTAAATGATACAAACATGTTCATAAACCAAAGTGCTTTAGAAAGGACCCCTGTTAAAAGCTCTAAGTTATCCTTGCCAGCTCCCATAACACCAGAAGTAAATGATTTATCACAAACAAATTCTGACTGTTTGACTAACATTACTGTACTCTCTGAAAACGATGTAAACACGTCTGAAAATGTATCAACACCTCCATCAAGTAAAAAGATATTCAAAAGAAGAAATTTCGGAATGTATACTCCTGATGTTGATGACTATGTTAGCACATCTGTAAGCTCTATGGGAGATTCAGATAGTCCACGTTCTAGTAAATTGCCATGCAGGACAAACTAATATGAGAGAATTCTTAACATTTAGATTAAGTAAATGCAATTAAATTTGTGCAAATTGATGAATTTAGTATATAAGTATATTAAAATTGTTAGAACAATTGAATTATGTTAAAGGAAGAAGTGCATAATAATAATCATTTACCATATAGTTTTGTATGTGTTTTATACTCATTAATTTTATTGAAACAAAGTTGTTTCTTTCAACATGTTGCTGATGGTATCATTTTTGCAGAGATTTTATATAACATTGCAATTGCAAATATTATAATTTGGTCTGCATAACGACAGAATCGAAAAACGATGCAGAAAAAAGGGCATCATGAGTTAAATCATTACTGGCCAGCAATGTGTTAAATATATTCCTCTAGGCAGAAAAGTGCACATAGAAGTGCAAATGTCACAAAAATGTTTATGCTATGCACTTCCATTTCCATTTATTTTTAAACAAGATAATTTAGTAAGGTCTATTGACATAACAATACTAAACTTAGGACATGAGGAAAAAATTTTGTAATTTGTATAAATTATTTAATGGTGTCTTTTATGTAATTAATAATAATGAATGAATGAAATTATCTATATTATATTTTTTAACAAATTTGTAATTTTATTTTATTTACTGAGTGCTGATTCCCTGATCCTGTTGAACAAAGTGAAGAAAACAAAAAATTTGTAGTGCTTGAACAAAGGCTCAATCAAACAATTCTCTCTATATGTATATATCTCATCTCTTTATACTTCTTCTTATAAAGATGATCAGGCTTCGAGTTGAAAGGCTGTGTTAAGCCTAAATTATATATAAAATATGTTCTGAATTTAGCATCCAGATGATCTATTTACTAATGATAATAACAATGAAGAATCTAAAATACCAGTAATAACAGGAAATTAAAAAAATTGTAAAATGTGTTTGCACTTAGATTTCCTGAAACAAAATAGAAAACTGCTTGCTTTGAATTTGTATAATATTTAAGTGTTTATAGAGTCTTCATTCTATATTAAATTTGATTTTATATTTTATTTAAACTTTCCATATGGTTTATATGCACAAGTAAAAATTTTTCTATGAATAGAACTATAAATGTTTTCTGAATATTACTAATTACTATTGTTTATATGGCTCCGTAAATGCTCTTTTAGTTGTGGTATATTTTTGGGTATAAAACTACATTGATTACATTTGAGAGGAGTCGCCATTAATGTTTTATGAACATCACCAGAAATTTTCTTAATAAATCCATATTCTCTTAATTCTTTCACTACATCTGAAAATAAAAAAATATGCTATAAAATATATTAAACCCACTTTTTAATCTCTGACCCTTTTTGAATTATATGGTGGATTTTTTAATATACCTATCCACAACTAAGATGGCAGGACTTCATATGAAGACATTTACTACATAAAACATGATCTGTTGTATAGGCTGTGGACTTTAGTGATATACAAATTTCTCTGATTTAAACTATTGTTTGCTCTTTTAATACAGATTGTTAAATACTTTTAGTATATACCTTTATTTACAAAGTGTTATACAGTTGTTAATTCATTTTGATCATTGCTAAAACGAACATTTGCAGATTTTATTATTTTATTTATTATAATTCACATAGTAACAGTTTATGTGCTTACCGTCATATGGTTTAAAAAATGTTGTAGTAAAACTATTCCAATGTACTTTGTTTTTTAAACATGGTGAATCCATGTCATTACTGATAATGTGCATGTGAAGCCTTTGCATACTAGGCATTGCGTGGAAACCAGCGTTAAGTAAGTGATTTTTATGTTCGGCTTGTATTGATTTAAATAATGCACCAAATTCTTCTATTAACGGCAAATGTTCCCTTCTTAATTTGTGAATACTGTTTATGTTATCTTTAGGTAAAACAAGATAATGTATTTTGGCTTTTGGATATTTGTCCCTTATAACAACAATACGCTCAGTGTCTTTATAAATCGAATCAGGATCTTTCATTGATTCTAATAAGGCTAACGTCCAATGTCTCGCCTGTTTTGCAACGACATGATTGTCTTCTGATTTAATTATTCTTTTGCTCATGCTTGTATAGCTTAATGATTTAATAAAACTAAATTTTACGGATATCAACGTATTTATTTAAACATTAAATCTTATGTATAGACGCCCACAATAAGGTTTATAATTGTAAAAGCTTTAAATAAATATTATAGTGGCACATGTCATTGTTAGAAAATGTCACTAATGACATTTTATTGTTATCGCTTTTTTTTAATTTAAGCCTTATGTTAGAAACCTGGAATCTTAAATTAGTTTTTTCTACCACATTTATCAAAAACTAATCTGTCAATAAAATAGTGTGCTAAAAACTACCACATGTTTAATACGTCCGACATATAATTCAATGGTCTGAATTCAGAAACTATGCCAGGTAAAAATAAAAAACATGTTTCTCCTTACGCACGCCCGTTATTTAGAAAACTGCTTAGTTTCCATTTTCTGTGTCATTGTCAATTTATCAAAAAAAAAAAGTTACCTTGCAAAAGAGTAATTGAAGTAACAGAGATGCAGGTATCTTCATGTGGTTGTAAATTTGTTGTAGGTCTGCTTCTCGTTATACCTCCATGGTTTATTTATTATTATTTTCCATTCCAGTGTTAAAACTTGCTTGTGTTTTTAATTAATTAAATGAAAATTAAACAACATTCATAAATTTTTCTATTTATTAAAAATTTATTAATTTACGGAAGGTCACACAATACTAATAGTCATGACTGAAAAAGTAGGTGAGACAACTTACGATTTTTCAGTCATAAGTAAATTTTATTTAATCTTATATAGAAACAATAAATACTTATCCACAATACTTTATCTTTGTATATAAAACGTGCCGTTGTAATTACCTTTAATTTAATATATTAAACTAAATACGTTCTATTTAAATTTCACTGTCCATTTTTTAAGTAGACGAACGATGATTCACGCACAACCGTAATTATTATATAGTCGGTAAGCACCATCTGTATCCATGTAAAATATATGCATACGGTTTAAAAATTGAACATTTTCTACGTTTAAAAGATTAAAATTAGGTACTTATCTAATCAAAGAAATTTACTACTAACAATTATTTAACAAAAATCTAATTTTGGAGATTCTTATGAGGTCAGATTTATAAACCAATAATGACAAATAAGGGAAGTAAAACATTACATATTTTTTGATTCACTGTTATATCAAAATCTTGTTATTTATAATCTTTTTTCCGACGTAAAGTTAACCGAAGGATTTGTTACGTCCTTATTGAATGCTTAGCTATTTTTTTAATATTACTTTCATAGCTGTTCCGCGTTGTTGTAAATCTTATCTATCTTATAGTTTTTATCTTTAACGGTAAAAATACACACTAAACTGTAGTTTCAGAATAAACAATCATTGTCATATCATTCTGACAAATGAACAAGCGCGCACTGAATGTAATTATATTTACTATTTATTGTACGGTGGGGCGACCTGTGTATCCCGTATCGGGTATCGAATGATGAGCTAATTCTCTTAATATCTGCTCGAAACCTTTTCCAGACGGTGATTGAAGGCCGTTGTTCTTCATCATTGTAGAATTCAATTTTGTAGCAAGATAACACATCTGTGGGATAAAAGGCATTACAGAAATAATTACAGTGAGTACAACGTAGATCATTTTGCCTTATAGCAGAGAAGCAGGACCTAGTTTTTAATAAAAACGTTTTTACGGCAACTTGCTGGTTTGGTATAACAAATGAATTGTTTTTGGTAACTTTCCCTTAACATTATTGCACGTGGGTGACCCACATAATTAAATATAATGTTAAGGTACACATAAAGTATTACAATGTTAAGGTTCCATGCTATAAACAAACATGTCATCTTAGTAGTTTTGTTTTAAATTAAGGATTTCACATACCAAGAGAGCAGACATGAAGAGTAGAGCGCCAAGTGCAACTGCCAGCATCATGGAAGTGGCACACGAAGCCTCAGGTGGTGTACGGTGAAACAATTCCCCTGGCATCACTACCGTGTATTCCAAGTTCTCTTTAAATCGGGTGAACGGAGTTGAGCCATTGTCCGCAGTTAGCGCAGCGGTACTTGTGTTTTGGGCATGCAAAGTTTCTGGCAGTGATCTTTTCCGACGACCATGACCTAAAAATATTAAACATTAAAATTGATATCGGCAGAATGAATATACGAGTACGTTCCTTCGTAAAAAAAACTGCCAAATTTAAACTTTTAACAAAGATCGAGATAAGAAAATATAAATTTATATAAGTATATTGCGTATTTTTTCATACACAAAAATGACTTCAATTGAATTTTTATTACCTGAAGGTTCATACAAATCTAAACAATAGTCCGGTTGGCAGTCGGCGGCGTCCATGCAGGCCTTGATTTGTGAGTGTATCCATAACGTGGAACGTTCCTTCATGGAGGCCAGGAGAAAGGCTTCGAAATCGAGGAAAACTTCGTTGTGGCGCTCGCGATACCTCGCCGGTTGGTGCGGAATAATTGACGCAAAATCTCGATTTCTACATCTAAAATAGGAAAAACAGCATAATCGGTTTAAAGTTATTTTTGTTATTCCATCAATATAATGTAGTTATATACTACATACCCGTCTTTGACTAGGAGAACAGCGCCCGATGCATGAGGTCGGTCTGGGTCAGGCGATACAGCCACCTCCAGCAGTTTGATATGGCGCCACGCCGATTCGGGATTGATACGAGCACGTAGCTGCAGCTTCGTGCCGATCGGTACCGCCTGTATTTAAAATGAATTAACGTTTCAAAATGTTGTAGTTAAAGAGATATTTACGATACAAAATATAGCAAGTCCAAGATTCTATCGAGGTTAGCGGGATTACAGTCTGTGAAAAAAAGTAATGCACTGATGTGTTTGACATCAGAAGTGAAAATAGGTATCTTCTATGCTAATGTAGACGATGCGTATTTACTTTCTTTCATTTAACTTCCCGTTCCATACCGGAACAAAAGCTTCTCAATGGCTGATTGTTTTATTTCTTCACAGCGTGCGTTATTTAGGACAAAGATAACCTTAAAAAAAACTAAATAGATTACAGTACTAGCATTAGAGTCTAAATAAAATTAACTTTTCGTATTTAACGATTTTGTATTTACCCAAGATAAAGAAAAACACTAATCACACACCTGATCAACTGGCAAATCTACAGAATGGTTTGTATGACGCGACGAAACTGGAGGAGCCTCCTTGTATAATGCAACTTCATATTCCAATCGGCCTGGAGTTTCTTCCACCACGCCTGATACTCGAGCTCCGTGAGGACTGTCGGATAATGTCAAAGTGAACGATTTCAACAGCTATAGAAAATTCTACTATATAAATAGACTAATAAGAGAATTCTTATAAAAAACGAAAAACATTTGTTTATCTTTTTCTAAGCTGCGTATACAGTCACTATACATCACGAATTTTTGGTTGTTTCATTTCAATTTATATCGATGTTTGATTTAATTTGTGTTAACCAAGATGTAAGTGATATCGTAAAGTATAAAATTTGTAATACCTAATAAATAGCAGCAATTACGCACTGCGGGCTGCGGGCAAGCGAATGTTGTAGGGAAAGGTGTGGTGCCGATGGGACAGAAATATTGCCGGCTATATATTTCAGATAACTTTCTACGAAAGGAATTCTATGGCAAGTAGGACAGGCAGGTATTGCAATAAATTCGTAGGAGTTTCTCTTTTAATCATACGCGGTGTTTAAAACAGAAATGTATACCTTCTATAAGCTTTGTTCGTCAACATACAATATTGATGTACATGGTGTAAACACCAATTCAGCTCAATCCTGAACAGGTAAGCTGTTTTTGACAGTCTATATCATTGTTTA
>DWHU01001937.1:0-11055 GCA_018247975.1 Parides photinus
ATTGCTTTCTTTTCTTATCTCTATGGTCTGTTAAGAAGAGGAAGTAGGATGGATGAAGTTAGTAATGAGCTTCCGAAAAGGAAGCCCGGATTTAATCGACACTGTTTATGTTGATGGTGATTTTATTACCCTTTCCTCATCATCGATCGTTTTAGAAATAAAATATCTCTCCAAACTTTTAAGGAAGCCGTTAAAACTTTCAATTTAAAGTTTTAACGAGTAAAAGTATCCTTTAAACGTTTCCATGATTTAGTCTATTTCAAAAGTAAACGTTAAAATCTATTTGTCAGTTTTGACTAAAAACCGATACAAAGTAGCCTTGCTTTCGAACTCATAATAACCGTGTTCAAGATGGTTGATACTTTCAAATAAATAATATTAATTGTATATTTATAGAAATATATTTTGAATAGATTAAAACTTACGTTCATACCAGAGTTATCTCATTCCGTATTTACGATACTAACCTAATACGTAACCTTTTTCGTTCAGATGAAATTTTGATAACTGCTCCGGTTTATTTGGGATACGGGACGAAAGATCAGATTATCCAATTTTAATATTAATATTATTTCATGTATCCCATAAACCGGGTTATCGTCATATCGGAAAATTGGGGTCTCGAAAACTGGGTGAAAGTATAACAATCGGATTATATTTTGTAACTATAAAATAGTGATGTAAGGGACTAAATAAATGTTAAGATATATTCACTAAACAATGATGAGCAGCTCCCTTTGAAGTACAAGATGTTAAAGTTTCGTAACTTAATTAATTTAATCAGCTACGGCGCCGTTTGAAATTCAAAGAGCTGCTTTTTAGTTTACATAAATCAAGTTTTCCTGTTTTGTAGAAGTAAAACATTTGTAAGCTTTTGTTATAGACAACTATTTATTACCCTACAACCCAATTAAATAAGCGTCTCTTAGTAACAAATTGACACTGAAAGCTTTTAGTTGTTAGATGGCAACGGAGCCATTAACAGGAATGTTAGTGATGTAAAAGAAAGTGTTTTTATTATGGCGATAATGGAAGAATTAGAATTATTTATAGTTCCATAGTTTATTTTATTAATGTAGTATATATTTATTTATATATGTTTATACTATATTTATAAAATAAACTATGGAATTCATGTTATTTTATTAAACCGTGAGGCCTTGAATGTTCAACGACGTTTGTTCAAGCAGTAAAGTAGTTAACATTGAAATTTCAAATATAACAAGTTTATTAATTTCGCATTATACCTTTTTCTTTAGTAAGAACGATGAACTCTAATACGCCGTATTTTTATTTAGCATTGTCAGAGCATACTATTCTTATTATTAATCAATGAAAATGCGAATATTAAAACTGTAATCCGAATTGATAGTTATTGTTAGATAGATAACCTAACTTTTTTAGTTCTGGCTTTAGAGATATTAGTTTCTTTGTTTTATTGCAGGTTAGTTAAAAAAAATAAGTTAGGAAGCATTACTGAGCAAATGATAATCGATTTCTTAAAATTAAATTTTTTTTAAATAAATATTTATAATAAATGCCTACCTTTTATTTTTCAAAATATTTAGATTCTCATTGCTATTTGAATGATGTGGCAACTAAATGTTAAAAACATGACAAACATGTCAAACAAGAACGGACGGACAAACGAGTGGCCATAACAGTGGTTCCTTCGAAAAAATAAGTATTACATGACATAAGGTAAATGGTATATTATAAAAATAGTAATTATTTTAAACTTAAGAAAGTTTAATTATTAATTGGGATCCTGAAATTTCCTGATTTTTCTATTCTTTTTTAAGAATTGCATTAATCATAATAGAACAATGTAATGTTAATATTCATTACAGAACAGTTAATATTAATAAAGTTTCATTGAAATTGTTAAAGAAATCAGTACATAAAAATGTTAATACTTTTTAATTTTGCTGCTGAAGAAAAGTGAAATAATAAAAGTTTCATAAAAACTTTTAAACGTCCAATAAAACACTGTCATATCAAAACGCTAAAATGAAAAGTTTAAAATTTCTTTGATGCGATTGCGGTATCTTCTTTCATTTGCTTAAAAATATTATAAACCGTAATAATGATCGATGGGAATTTGCGAAAAACGGGAAAAATTCCACGAAGGCAATCATACTCAGCGAGTTTTTGTTCGGTAATGTAATGACTGTTTATACAGCCGTGTTAGCATACAGTATGAACGAATATTATGTTTTCTTTTTATCTAACACCTAACCTCTATTTCACGTGTTATTAAGTGACCACGAAGCCTGCTTCTTAAATATTCTCGCTTGTATACGTTAATACCTGGAACACAAACAATACTATCAAGTAGTTAAAGACTAGGACACTAATTGAACCAATGATCTCTATGTAACAAGATAAAGCACGAAAGCCGATAAAATGGTTGAGTCTTGTTATGTTACGACTCCACTGAATTTAGGATCGATGAAAGCAAACATTGTCTATTATAATGTCCTTACTCATATCCTATTTGATTACTATAGCATGAAAGGGATGTTAAACAATTTCCTCAAATGTTCTTCAATCCCATTTCTACATCCTCTGTAATATCTTACCGTGAAATAAATGGTTCAAGGTATTCATTTGATCCAAATGTTTTCTACACATGACGGACACATTCACAATTTGCAAATTGGGTTAGGTCTAGCGAGAATTTCCGACCTCTGATACAGATTATATTAAACATTATCCGTACAATAGATACAATTGTTATTTATTATTTCATAACGAAAACCTTTCAGTTTTCTTTTACTTGTAAAAGAATTTTTGTTAGAATATTGCCGATCAGTTAATAATACTAATCTGATGTAGATACTTTTTAGATAATATTATGTTAATTTAATCGTAAGGTAAAATGATGAAAACTTATACTTTGGTGTCGGAATATTAAAATCAATTTAAGCTGACTGATTTGTAGAGATAAGTTAGAGATTGACTTTATCGTCGAGTGTGTATCTGATGAAAAGTTAATGATCGAAATTACTAAAACTAAAGATCTCATGATTGTCTTTAATTTGAATAAAACCTTATACAATTAATATTACTGTGACAACAACTTGTTTACAAAATGCAGCCGCGGCTTCAATACTTATTGAGGTTGTGGTGAAAAGAATCGATGCGTACTTTAAATAGTTGTCAAATCATATGGCTTCTGAAGAATAACTATTTTATTATAAAACATTTTATATATTTCGTGTTGATTTAAAGAAATTCGTATTAAATTAATCGTTTGTAATAATAAAATAGTAGTTGTAGGTGTTAGATCAGTATTTATACATATTCTAGATAAATACAAAATGCTTTCGTATTTGTATTTGCTACTGGTAAAGGTTTAATCTTTGAAATATTAAAAATGATGAGTTTTTAAAAGACAGGACTTTTTAAAAGACAGACAAATATAGTGATTAAGTAGTTAATAAATGTGTGTTTTGATTGATAACCTTTGCAGTACTCTTACTTGGATTCTATAATTTTTAATGTAGTCGTATAACAAATTTCTAAGCGTTTTTCTTCTAATAACGTTAGAATAGTTTCTTATAGATTTTATGGTTGTTGTTAAAATGTATTAGCAGTGTGAAAATAAAAGAAAACAAGTGTAACGGGTGAATGCAATGAAATTGCAGTTGGACGCCGGGTCAGAGGTTAAAGAACCTTCGCGTGTGTTTCTATAGCCCGACAAACGTCGCTCCATTAATTTAAAATTATCTTTTTCCGAAAATGTTTGTTTAAATGTGGGCTAGACTACATTAAGATTACTTCAGTTTAACAATTATAATAATATAACTGTGATACCTCTCCATTATTTCAATTGAATTGTAAGTTGTAGCAAACTGTCCATAGCTTATTAATATCATAATTTCAGTCCAATCGTATCTCCTAATGGACAATTGCTTTCCGATCGATTTCCGGCGCGACTGATCTGATAGTCTGCAAAGTAATGCAACGATTCAATCGATCTTTATCAGATTAAGTCTAGATAGACCGCCGACCAGATGCCAAGCGACCCCCGGTCTTTAAACTTTGTAAGTTCTTTCATTGGCTACTTTAGTTTATTCCATTTAGTCATGCTAACATTTATTTTACGACGGATCTTCTCTCGTTTATAATTCTATTTCGTATCATAACCTTTCACAAACGAACTAAAAGTGGCTCAGGAGGTATTACTGGTAACACAGATATGACTTAGTGGTCTAGTATTAAATATTTAAACAGTAACATAAATCGCCGGTGTTTTAGTGTTTTATTTATTTCTCTATAGTGCAGAGGATATTATGAGTCACTGGAAAGACTGTTAGGAAATGTATACGATTATTTGATAATACTCGGTAAAGTTTAGGATCTATTACCTTTGTAAGTCTTAAACAATTTTTACTACATATTTTAATGGTATTTGTGTAGTTAATTTAATGAAATACAGCATGTAGTAATCTTTAAAACATCGATATTTTTTCTAAAGAATGAGAACGCTCATAGTTAAATGTACATACATATATAATATGATATAATATATGTTACGAAAAGTACGAATTTATATATCCAATAATAGTATTTTTCCACTCATGTACCAGCAATTAGGGATGGTTGACGGAACATTAATTATTCTTGTTGAAATATTATCTAATCTAACGCCTACGTTGTGCCCGTAGATTACTTTGTTTGTCAAGAGCAAACAGTAAAAGCTGGGTAGTAGTAAAATGAACGTATTTACAGTACAAGTACATCATTTAAAGCTTAAACTAACATATTATGGAATATGAATCCCATAGACATGCATTCTTAGCAAACAAATCGGAATACGTAGTAGGCTTTTTATAATAAATTTTATTTTCAACTGGTTTCTTTTATTGACAGGGAACTAAAAGCCTTTAAGACAGAAAGATACTAAAGTGGTGGTCACGTATTGGTAGATCTAGTACCTGTCTTTAGTCTTATAGAAAGTCTTCTTGAAGATACTACCACCTTGTAATATATTGTAATAGTTACGAAAAGACAAAGGAAACGGTAGTTAAGAATCGACAGGTGGTAAGTTCTCTGGTGAAGATTTATCTCTATCTGTCGACATCTATCGGCTGATGAGGATAAGGTTTACTTTGTAGCCTTTAATAATCATATGAAATTAGAGCATAAAATTGTAATTTTACGGTGATAACCTGAGGGTTGGCAATTTTCCGCTCGTTTCTATTCATTCAGACTACACATAAATTTCGAGTACAATGTTATACAACGTTACTATGTGATGGGTACTGAAAATATGACATAACTTTATCAAAGAACGGTTGAATTTTCATTATATTAATTTAAACGTATACTGTTTGTCTTATTAATTTACTTTGTTATCGTTTTGTAACTTAATTAGGTCCCAAAATAAGTAAGACATTCAAAATGTGTGTAAGGAAGTGTCTCGACATTGATCTGTGAACGTATTTTAGTTTTTTTTTAACTCAAAAATAATACGTTATGAACTATTTGGTATAAAAATTAAAAAAATTGATTTTTAGTACAATATTAACTTATTTTCTTAAATTATTTTGTGATGGTTTGAAACTTGTGACGGTTTTAACTACGTGTGAACGATTTTGGTATAGCCACAAATTGCTTGGAGTTTTCGCACAAAAACGTAACACTGCCGTATGTTTATTTTGATATAACATTTTCATTTCCTAATCCAATGAGGTACACGTCGTATGAAGCGGTTATAACTGAGCTACTGTTGTCTTCTTCATTCATCTGTGGAGAACGTGGAATACCGATGAAGAAGTCCGATTTCTGAGTATGAAAAGCGTTCAGTCCGCGTTCGTGCGGCGTGGCGACCGGTCCCTGTAACGGTTGTACCACACCGCCGCTAAATAATCGAAACATTACCGGTAACAAATAACAGATACAAATAATACCGATAAAATGGAAGCCGCTGAAAGTGTACCTTTGATAAAGTATTTACATTTGACACTATTGATTAATTAATTGAGACTTTGCGTAGGGTAACGAGCGTGTGATTTATATTCATCGGTGAAGTGGATGCGTTTGTAAAGGGTTTCTATGTGTACCTATAAATTTTATTTATCGCCCAATACGCCAAACTTAACGTTTTTTTAAAATTATACCAAACTCTCTTTAAACCATCGGTCCAAACAAGTGACCTTAGTTCTTAAGTCTGATATCAAAATTTGTATTTAAACCCATATCCTTACTAAATAGTATTTCATAGTATTTACCGTATTTAACTGACACTATTGGACGCATATTTTCGGTTTGTGGACCAAATTTAGCGATTGTCGATATTAGTTTGAACAATGTCCGTTTGATTTATATTGTCAATAACGAAGACATTAAACATATCAAGATTTTTGATTCCTATAAGGACACCGTTTACAGGAGATAATAATAAAAAGGTAAGGTTTCTTTTTTATTATCGAAAATTTCTGTTATATAAAGTAATTTATTAACCTTACCAATTTATACAGTGTAAATATACCTGTGATTTCGTCGAAGCTCGTAAACAATGATTAATGAATCGTATAATATATAATTAAATATGTATATGTAATCGATACAGTTTAATCTCGTAGTTTTAAAAAGATACAATATAAGGATAATTAAAATATATTTTGATAATAATAAACTATCATAAATAGGTTAAACAAAATATGAGGACGGGAAGTAATAATCAATAGAGAGTTTTAAATTACATTTTTACATTTTAATTACTGTATATTAATAACTTTTTATAACAAATGTATCGTATATATGTATGGAATATATGTTATTTGTATTTGAAATGTATGGAAATTTGTTAAAGCATTAATTCACGAGTTAAGTGCGACGCGGGCTCATAACATATTCGCACAGACATTCTCATGTGCGGTATTGTGTACAAATGGTAGGATTGCTTTGCTTGTTGATATGTTATGATTATGATTTGGTAAATATTATACGAACAGTATTAATACACACATACACACACTTTTACGTATATATAACAAGTACAAGTAAAACGCTGGATATTACCAGACTTTCCTAACATAAACAAAATACATATAACTTCTATGGATAAATATATCGGTCATACTTTACAAAAATAATAAATGTTTTCTGCAACTCATAAGAAATTTAATTAGTGCTTCTTAAATGAAATATGAAAACCTCAAAAATCCTAAATTTAACAGATTTGTTATATTTTATTCATCTTGTTATATGTACGGGACATGAGTTCGGCGAAACTAAAACTCGTAAAGGTTGAAATAACCATCGTCAGAAAATGGCAAACAGTAACTACGTGTAGTCAAATTTAAAATTTAAAATCTGAATCTAAAAATGTTTGTAACTGCCACTTCATACGAGTTTTTAGGTCAGCTTTAAATAAATAAGTACCAGTGAGAGTACAAAAAGCACCATCCCGGACAGCGTGTTTGTAAACTAAGTTTTAAAATGTAATTATGTAAAGTGATGTCCATATGAATAAATTAATATTGATTTACAATAAAAACTACAGTAGTTAATATATTTCTACATTGTTATAAACTTATTTTCGCATTACAATCATTTCAGGCGATTATCCACTGCTGAATATAGACCTCCCTAACTTCCTATTCGATGCCTGTATCAAATATTTCCGTTGGATATCAAATGAAAATCAGTCCTTGCTCCAGTCGTACGAATTATCGCAGGTTTTGTAAATAAGTATTATTTTTACCAATTCATGACATGTTTGTGGAGAAAATTAAATATAGCTGTCCCAATTCCTCGCATATCTGTCGTACAGTGGAACATACATTTTCCATTTAAGTTGGAACCAGTTTATTGTTTGCATTCACTACTAACAAAGCTTGGAGATAGAAGATCTGCAGTTATTAAAAATTTACACGCTTGAGAATGCTGAAGTTAGTCAGTTTCATATTTTCTAGGTTAAGGGTTAAGGAGTTTTTGAAAAACTATATTTTCAATACAATCTTTTCAGTTCGTTAACTGTACTGTAACTCGTTAAAAATGTAACGCTAAAAGAAACAATGTTCGTAATTTAACCACCAGGATATTAAATTCATGTCCTGATTTTTATGGAATCAAGTTTTAATTAACACAAAAAAAATCTAAATTGGACCTCTGAAATAAAAGTTATGAACGATCATAGAAAAAATGTCAGAGAATCCTGTCCTTCGTTAAAAATGGCCGTCGACGCTAATTGAATTAACGGAACACAAAAAGCGAAATACATTTGTCATACATATATTATTATCTGTATATATTTCTCTTACGTTTTATTTATTATGAAATAACGTTTATTTGAAGTATGTAAAGGAATGGATGCCATCAATCATAAATTGTAACGTGGTAAAAGTACTCACGTACGCTCGAAATGTGGATGCCTTAACATGTAAGGAAGCGTTTTTATAACGTAAGTAGTGAAAAAATTCAAAACTTCTATAAGATATTTAAAAGTGAAGCTAAGTAAGGTTATTATAAGTCGATTTTTTTTAATAACGTCATACTTTTTCCTATCGATTGCGAGTGTGACATTATCCTTTAGCTATTACTAGATGACGTCAACAGCGCCGGGTGTGTAATTGTATTGACGGTACTCATAGATAACATTACTTTATCGTTAACATATTTAATAAAATTACATTTAATTTAATTAAAAAAAGCGGCATGAGGGTCCTAGGGTCCTAATCCACCAGGTATTTAATTGTTATTTGGGCAATAAGTTGACCTTTCCCATTCTAAAGTTATAGACAACCGTTGACGTATGAACGCTATGCGTACGTTGCGTGACCCAGCTGGGTAATGAAGGTTTTTTAACGACCATGGTTACTTGACCTTAATTTTACTTGATGTTAAATGATGAAGATTGTAAAACTGGTTTCAAGGTTTCAAATGCTGAAAGTTGGAATACAGTAATGCCCTTCGAAAGATTCCTGTTACCATCGAAACTTAACCACGTACCGCTTACGAATCCAACCAAAGCTAACTAAAATATTTAAAAGTATATTATAATTGAAATTTAATTTCATGATCGTTTTGACTGGTTCTATTTGAATTTCAGGGTCACATGTTATAGTTTATTAGGTTGTAGGTCTTTTCGAATCTGTCTAACTGTATATAGCATTAGATCATAAATCTGCCTCCATAACAACATCGAATGTTTCGCTATCAATGATTTAGATTGATACAACGTTTGTTTAAAACCGATGTAATCCAAATGAGTTATGCTCCGCTTTAATAAAATCCATTTTATTATTAGATGAGTGAAAATAAACGGAAACTAAATAAGAAACTCATAAATTACATGGTAAGTAGGCATTCTATTTAGTCAAAACGGCACACTTCCCCCGAACCTGCCAGTAAATCTTTGGCTATAAATCTTTTTACAACTTTATGATCAACATATGTGAACGTATGCTTAACATTAACGTGATTTTAACTGCAACATGTAAACTGTTGCTATTATTTTGACTGTTCCTACAAATTAAACAAGTGGTTATTAAAAGAAAATGACATGTGTAAGGTTTCGTAGTAAGTTTTGAAGGAAAAACAATAATTCTCAATTACATATACACTCTTTTTTATACGCATTTTTGTCTACATAATTATTCCATTATTATTATTCCACAGATCTAGTAACGTGTTTGTTTTTAGTTAAACTTAGGAGGAGATACATAAGTATTGAATATTCTTTGTGTAATGACCTTTATACTTCATATTTAATACAATTACTACTATTTACTAGTCTAATTCTAAAGGTCATATTGTTTTTCGTTAGCCAAAAACATTCTGCAGCGAAATTTTCTTCAACAGGTTAGCTGACACTCGATATCTTCTTAATTTAAAGTTTCTAATTGAAACTTTAAGTACTTATACTTTACTTCGACATTACCATCAAATTAACTATTATAATATAATAGTATAGTATATTAACTTATATTCGATTTTTTTCTTAAATTTACTTGTTAAAGCAGTTATAGGATAAGTATTTTAAACCATTGTAACATGTATATAAATTGCGATGTTAGTCATGTATTAATAGAGAATTCGATAGAGTTAATAATTGCAAGTATTAATTAGTTTATACACATTCATAAGCCAGCGTAGATTATGTATAGTAGTAATAGATACAGTAGTAGGTAAGGATTACTTTGTTCAAGCTCTATTAAAGGTATTTGATTATTGCTACGTTTTCTCTAAACGTGTTTTTAAAATTAAAAGTTTCAGAAGAATTTGCTTGTATCAAAGTATATTTACAGTAAAAATATGTTACTAGTAATTGAGAATTACGTATGAAAGAAATTAGTCAAGGTGAAATAGCTTCTTCAGGAATTGTAATAGTATGTTAATAAGTACAGTTTCGTTTTTCAGTTGCGTGCCGAAGTCAGTTTCGAGTAAATTTCATAACTGAAATAAGTGATAACATTTTCGTTTTTTCTATATATACATCATATTAATATAACGTATTAGTTTTGGGTTTAAATATGCGATAATAACATATTGATAGTGAACTGCGATTTAACTAAATACATACAGAACGACGATAAGTTTACGATGTTGTTCGTTAATAAGACATTACTTCGATTGGTTGGTAGAAAATGCAATTTTAGCTTTAAAGAATTCCGTGGACTCTTTCCCCAAGTTCAAATAAATATTATGAAAACGTTAACTATGAATATAAATTTATATTAAAACAGCGTACGTCAGCCGGGAGTTATAAAACAGAAAACTTTTAACGTTAACTGGTACAGGACTGGGGTATACATAACTTTTTATATCTTTTACAGATGTAAAAAGTATTTTAGATACTTGAGTAATAATAATAAATGAAAGCACGGTAAAATCGTATCCACATATTATGTATGTTGATATAATGTATGCAAGGACAATCCCAGAAAGTAATATCCAGTTTTATGGATCATTAGAACGAAAATAGTGTCAATGTTTGTTGATACAATTTTTATTTCAGCAAAGTCAAGACAACAGTATCTTTTGTAAATCTATATCTGTCTGGTATAGCGTGGCAACAGAAATATCTGTAACAAAATAAAG
>DWHU01001938.1:0-11052 GCA_018247975.1 Parides photinus
GCCCTCGAGCACCAAAACTTGTTTAGTGAACAAATTCTTAGAAACACGCTAATGTTTGAATATTTGTATATACATACGTACTAATGTAACAGTTATTTAAGTTCCTCGTATAGCGTAGCTACGTACTACTCTACCTGGCTTTGTAATTAAAACATTAAAAAGAGTAATTATAACATTATAACAGACCTAATAAATTAAATACTACATAATGAACTTTATAATAGTGAGATATGTCAGTATAACCCCAAAACTCGAATTTTATACTGGGTTATGGTAGAAGAGGCAATTTATTGAAAAATGTGTACGAATTTCGGTTTAAAAACTTTTATTATCACAAAAAATAAAGAATACATTTAAAAAGCTTTTGTTTGTTATAACATATTTTCATGTAAACCCTAAAACAATGTGTTAGTAAAAAAAATGGCTAAAAGTTTAGTAAGCTTCTGTATTTTTGTGTGAATGTAGTCATTGTAGGCACAGTAGAATGTATTATAAATCAATAATACAGTGGTTACATTTTAAAACTATCGAAACATAAAGAAATCTCTGTACTTTTACTATTTACACCTCGGTAAATCAAGATCGGGCTAAATGGTGTTTCTTGGGAGAGGCCTATGTCCAGCATTGGACTGCCGCAGGCTGTTGATTGATTGAAATCAGGCAAAAACGTCGTATCTTTTGAAATTATTTTAGTTGTAAATGTAGAGGTTAAATAGCAGGATCATTCCTTCGTATCAAATAATTGCTAATTTCTTTACGCTTTTAAAGTTCCGTTGATGTATTATTAGTATGTCTGTTATAAAGGTGCTTAAGTAAACGTCTCTAAAATCATTTAAACCTATATCTTATGGTTGAGGTAAAATTGTTAGTCTCCTGTCATTCCCATGTACACGTTGATAATGTATATAAGAAAATCCCTAACCAATGTCCAATTAACATGAGCTAAACATTTCTAGTTTAGCGGCCGTATTGCTATTGTAATAGAGCCTGTTGCTTCAGGTCTGGGGGGTCGGAATGTTTTCGTAAATCGGGGGTGTGAGTGGGGCACCGTTTTGGTTGTATCTGGGTCACCGGGACGACGATGCATCCCGGCCCCTGAGATATCGTGACCTGACCCATTTTAAATGGATATGCAAATATAGGCCTTGTTTATAATGCGCTGTAAATATTTTCATCCCGAGTTGCATAGTGTTTTTCAAATTATTTTTTTTTTAACCAAAGCAATACATTGTGTCAAAACAAAAAACAGTTTCATACAACATTTCATACATGATACTAATCCAGGAGAGCCAGGAACTTGTAAAGAATAGTTATGCAGTATTTGTACATGATAGATGAAGTCAAACTGAAAATGTAATATTTAACTAACATACAATTTGATGTCGTTTGCAGGTATTTCTTATGGTTAGGTTATCTTAGAGATATGAAACTAAAAGTAATTGTAGTGGCTGTTTTAAAGCCATAAATAATTGAGTATAATTACAATAAAAAAAAATAATAACATCTAACAATATTGCCATGAAACGAAGATTAATTTAAATACTTTTATAATTGCTTTAATATTCTCTTGTAGACCCAATGACCTAATTCCAGGTGATAAATATAATAACGACCTCTCGCACCTATATTGATTTTCCAAGGGAATATTAATAAAAACTTACGAAAGTTTACATATAAGAATAAAGACCAAGTACGATAAGATGAATTAAGTATATTTCTTTAATAAAGTCCTCGAATTTATAACATAAACAATTTAATCATAATGACTACTTCAGAAAATAATCATGATTTAATGTGCCTATCTCTATTACTAAAAAAATACTCTAATCCAAAATTAGTTAGGGTATTATATTGGACTAAAAGTCTTTTGAGGACTTTAAAGTTTTTAATTTATTAAAAAGTAATAAATTTTTGGTCCTTGTTTACATAAATCTAGCCTTAAAATCCCGTATAGAAGTAATGTAAAGTAAACAATTATATAAATAAACGGCCCAACTATTGTTCCAATTCTAGAAATTGGAGCCTTCTCTCACAGTGAAAGAGCTGTGGCCTTTTATACACCACACTGGTCAAGTGCGGGTTGGCAGTTATCATATATTCATAAAAGCTGTTGATTTGGAAACATGTCGGTTTCCATGCGATGTTTTCCTTCGCCGGAAGCTCAAGCTTAATAGAGATCAAATCCGCAGTTGACTGCCTTACAAACTTAGTAATCACGGCTTCATAAAATTATGTAAGAACTGTAACTTAAGCCTAAACCAGGTCACAGGGCTCGCTCGTTTTCGAGATGGCGCATTGCGAATTGTTACAGAAAACTTTTGGTATAAGACAAATAGAATTTTTGGCAATTTATTACTAGAGTTCAACGATCGACTTTTACGAGGAAAGTAAACGGATTTAGTTACAATTAATTTCATCATAATTTGTGTGTATTGTAGGCTTATATGTATAACACAAATGTAATATTTACGTATGTATAACACAAATTCACGTGTCCTAGTGACTTGACGAACAGTGGTAATACCACATCGTTATGCAGAACCCGATCCACTGTGGTGTGTGGCGACGCAACAATAGTACAATTAATTGCCGCTTACTCACACGACATTTGCCAAGCGGATGTAGAGCAGAAACATTATATTCATCACCGCTCACTGCTGTCTAAAATAACCTGCTATAACATCAAATACTAAGCTAATCCAGATATTATAGATCTAAAAGTTTTGTAGCTAATTAATGTTGTATAGTAATGAGTATTGACAATTTTTATCTCTAGATGACGAAGCAGTGTATAAAACTCCCTAAACTCTGACTATACTAAATTATGAGCATACTTACATCATTATTTAGTGTATACCTTACTTAAAAAAATAAATTAATATATTCGCTCATGTCGTTACATACTTCTTCATCAATTTCATGCTCTCGATGTTGTTCAGTCTTCAACCTATATCTATACATATATAAGATTCTATTATACAGAGTCTCAAAATAACATTAATATTATAAGTTATTGGCTTAAAATCATTCGTAAGTTTTAATTTATGCTTCCATTTGTAATTCATTTTAAAACATACATCATTATTAATATTACGTTTATAAATAACATAAAACTTCTAGCTATGCCAAATAAGAGACTTAGAAACAAGATGGCGGCCACAGTCAATACTTCTTGTTTTGTTACTGAGATTAATTGCATTAATTTGTCCCGGAGCAAATATATCCTGTCGTTTCTTAGTATGTAACTATAAATAATAATATTATTGCAATAGAAACTTAGGTGTTTGCTAGAGAGCTGCTGCTCGTTTTATTTTTAAATTCTTTCCGAGGATTCAGTAGGCGTTCTCGTAAGTCACATCGTAAGTTTTTATTAGATGTTAACATTTCAAGAATTATTTTTTGTTTGTATATCAATAATTAAAAAAAATGCAATTTTTATTTACTTACACGGATTAATTGTGAATGTTAGTTACAATTATAATCACACTAAACTATTATTAGTACAAATCCATAATATACATATCATGTTATACATTAAAAAGAAATACTAAAAGAGGTTACGTAAATGTATTCGTTTCAAAAGTCTCTACTGAAAAAAAAGTAAGAATAACCTTATTAATATACAAGCAGTGTGGAATTTTTCTTGTGTTTTATTTACGTCAAAAATATTACTAAAACAAATGTAAAACACAGCCGCGGAAAACTAATCTAACGTAATAAGTTTTCCAATTTTGTTTGTTACTTTGATTTATGAAAGTTCTAGCAACATTTTACTTTAATTATTACTAAACGTATCCTAAAAAAATAGAGCCATATTTTTATTAACTTCATCAATATGTTTACCAGCTTCTTATATCAATTTGCTATAAGATTTTTTAATTTAGTATTATGTCTTCGATTTTTAATAACACCATTATTAAACGTAGCAGTTGTTTGACTTTATTTCTTTAATCTTGTTTATACCAATGTAACATATTTTCAAATTTAGTTCACCATTAATTTTCTTAAAAAAGATCTATTTTTATTCCTTAAGTAACAAAAGACTTAAAAACTTAAAGTCTTAAAGTACGATATTTTTTATTAGCTATTGCATGAAAATTATCATGGAATTAAAAACAATCTCCTTTTACTCATTCAGGTAAAGATATTTAGCAAGGTTAGTTTTTTGATATAGTAAAACGAGTGCCTTCGCGTAACAGGAGTACACTTTTTAAAATTCTACTCTTCGAGGTTAGCTTTAGGAATTCATGAATCTTCTTACTGTTGTCCGAATAATGCAACCTTTTCTTTTAATAACGTTTGTTATTAAACTTGTATAAACATGTTACTTTATCTAATATAATGTTAATTAGTAGTATCTTGTGGATTTACAAGCTGTTATAGCCCAGAAAACATCGTAAGGAAACCGATATATTTCAATGAACAGCTTTTGTGAAAGTGACATGTGTCAACCAGTGCTCTGCCAGCGTTGTGGATAAAAGGCAAGAGCTCTCTCATTATGAGAGTAGGCTCCCAGTTCCAGCAGTGGGAACATTAAGTAGCTGTGTAAAAAAGTGACTTGTTAGTAGCCTAGTATCGGGCATGCGTGGTTATATGGTATTTGTACGTTATAAAAAGCCGATGTGGTTGTACCGCGTGTAAACACGGCGCTGGCTCCTAATGAGCTGGCACGCTTTGAACGCGGTCTTATTTCAGTCGCGGAACAATGTTGCTTTGTCGTTCTGGGAAAGATAAATCTTCGCTGGGGCCGGTGTTTACTACGAAAACGGTCGAAGTGTTTCGCCACGATCCGCGTGGGTTTGGCCGCTTTGTTACATATCGCAGTCGGCGTCTCGCTTCGCTTTGTAACGTGTAAACAATCCGAAGCTGCGGTTCCGTTATATACGCTTTGTTGTATAATAAACTTGTGATTGAATGTGTGGGCCCTTCGAAACTGACAAGGTTAAAGTTTGTCTATATAAAAATAAATATTACACAACGGATGGTAATGTTAGCATGTTTTTAGAAACTACGTACGCAACTGTTAATACCAGTTACCTACGCTTATTGCGGGCAAATTAAAAGTTGAAAAACTTATTTACGTTTGTGTTTAAAAAGTAACAATAAATTTAATAGACGATATTGTAATAAATATTAAATGAACATATTGGAGAAAAAACAAGTGAATGAATTGAATACATATTTGACGACAATATTATTTTTCTTTTTAAATCGAATGTTTATGACATGGCCATGAACATTGTGTAAAAAGTATCTATTGAATAATAAATAAATGAAATGGCGTAGACACCAGCTTAATCTTCAATTTTAAGTTTTTTAATGCGTCCTGATTTATTAATATACTACTATGGTCCTAGAATTTAATTATGAGTTTCTACCGTTGACCGATTCTATGTAACCTATTTTATATATTCTATATAACCTGTTCTACCATCCAATCTAAGGTTCTATATACCCTATTCTACCGTCGCCTTTTTTGCTACAGTGCTGTAGTGAACAATCAATACGACGCTCTGATTTGAAGGGTGCTTTAATAAGTGAAAATGTTGTTGTGAAGTAATTTAAAATGTCTTAAAACGACAAGCATAATGTAGCGATGTAAGAATATTCTTATTACTTATGAAAATATGGTTTCATTAATACAAAATAAGTCAGGATAAAAAATATATGAATGTAGTAAGAATATGTATGGATAGCTTGTGTATTATGAACCAAATTTTTTTTCTATGATTATGTGTTTAAAATGTACCTGATTTTCAAACATTATGTATAAAAGGTAGTTGTAATACGAATAACAAATCCAACACAGATGAGTTTAATCTGATTCACAATGTTTCAAATGCTCTTTGCTCTATAAACGTTCAGTCTAGCAGGCTGCAAGAATAGACTAAATGGCAGACTATAATAAACCGGGCATGCATGATACATTTGATGCAGCATCTGTATATCTATTCGTCTAACGCTCTCATATGCAAATGTCCGCCATTACATTACTATTTGAAGACATCAGACCTCGAGTTAATCTACATTTGTTGTCTCATTATTTATAAATGCTAAGGTTGATTCAAAGTCGTCCAAAAGGATATACGGTAAGGAAAAACTATTCGATATATATTCAAGTAAAGTAATCAAGAAGGCACACGTATCAAGTTCACAAATATCTTTTAACCTATTGCGAATGATGATAAAGATGTAATTTATATTTCATACGGTTATGTAAGACTTTCGGACCTTGACTTTAAAGTGGTCTTCAACTGCAGCCGTATTTATTTATTTGATTTTTCTTTACTACGAAACATTTAAAACACTTTTGGTTTTGGAGGATCAATATAATATTATAATATACTGTCATATCCAAACAAAATCTGGTCATAATGACTATTTTTAAAATTTAATAACTGCATCACAAAATTAAAGATGTGAATAAATTTCCATATACGAAAAGAAAGCATAATGTAACGGTTAAAAGTCGGAAGGAAAGGATTTAATAAAAAAGGCTATACGAAAGTATTCAGACAATGCTAATTACAAAAACAAAGCCGTTTCTCTGCTTTTGTTTTTGTTGTAATCTTATTTTATACTTCCATACTTTTTTTTTTTAAGACTAATTAGATTAGTGTAATCGGAAACAGCTGATAACTTTTTAACCTACGAGATCGACCTCGCCAAGTGGCGAGTTGCTTAACAGCGATAAATTATTCGTATCAAAAATAAATTCATTGTTATGAATATACTAGATGCTCAACGATATGACCTTGCTCCAAAAAATTTTGTAAAATATATTCATTATTCATTTCGTGGGTAAACATGATTTGAAACTCGTTTAATTTTAATACAAATTCACGTTCTGAAACAAAAACTTTCTAACTTTGCACATAACTTTATCGTTTTTAAACTCTATAGTAATATTATATAATCTATTAACAAATATATTTCCATTAGAAATTGTATTCTATATTATTTTATTGTGTAATAAACAGAACGGATCCCACGAGGTAAATGCTACCTACGCCTTTCAATCGGCAGATTAAAGTTCAGTATATTTTAAAAACAACGTATTACTTTTCTTACTTTTATATAATAGTTATTACTCAATACGAGTAACGACTTACTCGTATATTTAGTAATTTAATTGCCATCCAAACTGAAGTATAGTAAGGTGAATAAAAATCCGTTTCAATATAAATTGGAAAAACTAAGGTTGGATAGATACTGTTCCTATGGAAGGATAAGGTATTTTTAATACATTTAAATTTATTTATTGGTTTATCAACGCTTGTATTAGTAGCTTTACTTTTACAAAATACATACATAATATAAAATTATAATATAATAAGACAATTATAGGTAAATACAGTATGCAATAAATTAAAATACTAAACATTATGAAAATATAACACAAAAGTTAAAGAGTAACTTTGATTAACTGATGAAATTTCTTTAATAAGAATTTACTCGCAAATTTGTCTCTGTATGTATTAAATTTGTGAATATAGTGAAACGATTGTGTAGTTGTTCGTTGGTAAAAGAGATAGGTACACAATTGAGAGTATTAATTATAGGACGGCGTGGGCCGGCAGACGTCTGAGCTAGCGCAGAGTCAACAAACTGCAATCAGGTGCAGCGCCTCACCGCTTTGCGTACTTACTGCGCCAACGCTTTTTTTCTATCTACAAAATCACTATACTAAATTGAAATTAACAAACATTTAATAATTCAACCCATAACTAATAATTATAAAGTAATTTCGACTCCTTTCTGTATCAGTTTTAAACAACACATCATTACCTTCTTACTTGTGTACATAAAATATTTGATTTCAAAACAATAAATCACTAACAAATAATCAAAGTGATACGCTACCACCTATCCGAAGTGCTCTACTAGCTATGATTTTAACTGTTTCACCTCCAATTAAAATGAGTCAAATAATGTAAAGACGACGAACGAACGACGAAACAAAGAAAGAAAACAGGAAATCCAACAATGCCAAAAACTTTCGTTTGTGAGTATATTTATATTCAAATTGCTTACTCCCATCACGAACATATCGAGGTGGCAGTATTTTAGGTACTTTTTAAAAAAAAAAGTATGAAAATAATTGAACCTCATCAAAATACTTTCCCATACAACATTGACCAGAGAGCTGTTGCTCTTGGGTGTTCCCAATTGCATATATTTTTGTTAGCTTCTTTTTCTTATATTATAAACTGTGTATAAAAGAATACTTGATTTTCATGATCCATATGTATGTTTCGATAAATTTAAATATGATTTTTAGTATTTTACAATTGTTGATAAAATCTATCACAGTTTTGTGTTGCTTTTTATGAACCGCTTATAATTTTTCTTAGAAAAAGTTATAAAAGTTTTAAACTCTAGAAAATAAAAATGCTTTACGATAACTAATTTTTTTTTACAAAGTATAGAATAGTCTTTTAACTCGAACTCTTTAGAAATCAAAACACACTCAAAAGGGTGTACATACAGCTTTCTTTCTTCGTTGTGATAAAAGAAAACAAGTTTAAGTCTTATTGCGCCAAACCGTAACAAATCGATCGATGGCCCTTGCCGAAGAGTTCAACGCGTTGATGGCTTTGAAAATCAGCTCGTATTCTAGACGTGTTCCATTCCATTAAATGAGTTTTGTTCCATTATTATTACATTGCGGATGCCACATTGAGTATTTATGGTTACAAAGGGCTAAGGCCGTAAACGTTAATCAAGATAAAGGGAACATATTATTATAACAAAAGAACATGTAATGGTCCGCCCATTTGTCTCCAAGGACCCACTCATTCCCTTTTAGAGCTTATCTTAAAAACCGCTTCAATACAATGGAAGAGGGTGGGATTAAGTACGAGTACTTACAGCGCTTCTGTACTCATTCTGCTCAGCTTCCCTCTTGCTTAGTGATAGTTTCACTGCCCTTTATTGCACATTGAAAATCTTCCTATAAATTTACGATTTCACGTCAATGTAATACTTCTCTGTAAGCACTTCTAGTATTGATAAATTTTTCGGTAATAGGAAATGTATTTATAACTCGTATAACAAAAAAGCCAAGTTGTTGTTGCCGGTGATCAGCAGTACGCATGTTCAGAATTAACTACATGAGGATATAACTTTTTTTGAGACGTATTTGTAAGCAAGTCGTGAACTGGAAAAACCGTCGTACGGAGAGAATCATTTATCTACTCGATTATTATTCAATGTAACGAGACGTCGAATTGAAGCGTGAATCATAGCACTGATTTGAATTGAATATGATGATGTAAAACGTTCTGTCGTCACGAAAGGAGTTCGTTTATAACTAAATGAAACAAGGCATTGAATCTTTTTAGATTCGTTTGGTGAGTTTTTCGAATCGTGTGGTTCGAGTGGACGATAAATAATTGCATCATAGTTGTACGTGGCGAGCGAAGGAGTGGCGCCTCACCGACGGACGGAACGGACACACGGAGCCAAGATTCGGTGGCAACGTTCACACAGGAATTCATTTAGCATCGAGAAGTGTCCGGTTTCAGTCTGGCACGAAGAGCGTTCGTGTTGCGTTTAGTATTTATTCATGTGTCGAGTGGGCGCAGGTTCTATCGGCGCGGGGTGGGGCGGCCGGGCCGGGCGGTGCAGAGCGCGCTGTGTGTGTGGAGGGAGGAGTGGAGGACGGGGCCGGCGCGGCGGGGGGAGGTGGAGAGGGCATACTTACTACGTGATTAATCCGCGCCCCCCGGCCCGCGGGGCAGTCGCGCCGTACTCGCGCCGGGTTTCCTCGTCCCCGCGCCTCACGGCCACTCACTACGCACGCCGCTCCGCGTAGTGCTGCCGTCAGTCGCGCCGCGACCCGCGCCGACGTCGCACCGCTCCCGCGCCATTCTCGCCGCGACGCTGACCTATGATATCATTCATGCTAATCTCCGTTCGTTGATTTTCCTGCCGAGTAACCGCAGTGAGACTGCCGCGATATCGCGTGTGCCGAATGTACTTGGACGTCGCCCGTGTACTTTTCCATCGGATTCCGAGTGCGCCCACGAAACCAGTTCGAAGTGGCGGACAGCGCCTTCGGATGGGATCTCCGAGTGAGCGACTGTGATCCGCGGGCTGAGATGCTGTGCCCGTGACCGTCCCTCGACAGTGCCACGAAACGTAAGGATCCACACGTTCATTCGGACCGCTCGCGTTGTACCCCGGGCCACCTCTCTCGCATGGCGTATACGAGTAGATTTTATTTTCGTCTGGCGGCCGGTGCGTGCGTGTGAGTGGCGGCGGCGGCGGTGTGCGCGGGCCGCGTGTGTGCTCCGCATTCCACCCGCCGAGACGGCTATTCCCTGGCCCGCTTTATTTAGGTTGTTTCTGAGTGTGACGGCAACGCCGCCTGGCGCCCGCACCCGCACCCGCACCCGCGCCCGCGCCCGCCCGCCGTTCCGTACTGTGATCACTACCTGCCAGCGACGTGTCGTTAATGCCTAGGGCTGCCAGCGACAGGCGGGAGTACACGAGTGGGGCCTGTCACTGTGCCGGTCGTTAAGTCACTTTACGTTATAAATTCAACAATTTCGAAAAAAAATTGTATTATAATATATTATTATTTGTTTAGAAACTATTAATTAAAGGGCATATACTAGACGATCGTTTTTTTTTAATAATTACATTATAATACAATTCTGTGGTGATAAAATTCCTTGTCTGTATTTTGATACAGCCACCTCTTTACATACGTTTCGCTTAGAGAAGTTTCATTGACACTGTTTTAAGTTTTGACCTTCAGAACGACCTTTTAGAAATGTCTGTTAAGGAAACTGTAGAGTATTTAAATTTAACATGCAAATTAGGTAAACAATTGAATGGTAATGATAAGTATTCGCGCACCGCGTGCTAAAGTACGCCCATAAGTATGCAGTAGCTAAACCGCAGTGTGATGCGAGCCACAAAGATATTTATACAAAAATTCGTCATTCGCTATCTACGTCATAATGTACAAAAACAGGAAGTGGATTGGGATTTTTTGGTAGACTTTGAAACGAATTTAGACTAAAATAATTGTCTTGTTATATA
>DWHU01001939.1:0-11046 GCA_018247975.1 Parides photinus
GCCCCCGCCCGCGGGCGCCGCTCGTCTCGTCCGCTGCCGGCGCGCGTCTGCCAAACTCGCGCGATCTGTCAAATTGTTTATTCCATTGTAGGCATTGTTCCGCCGCGCGTAATGACCATACCGGCTTACACAACGTCAGCAGCGGCAGCCAGCTGGCGGGCGGCCACCGCGGGGCCACCGCCTGGCCGCCGCGGGGCCACCGCGGGGCCGCACGGAATCGCTGCATTTTATTTTTAAGTGGAATTGTCTGTGAAAGGTACGGACATTACCGTTATGTTTGGCGTACGATACAGCGAAGGTCAGCCGCCGGGAGCCAGAACAACATTCATTTATTTCTCGATTCGACGATTCCTCCTCGTTTATGGGCGTTGCGTTTCTGTTACAACGAAGCAAAAAATTATTAATATTACTCGTGTAGACGGTGGAAACGATTTATCATTAAACATATCGAGAACGAGCAGAGGATAGGTCGTAATGGAGCCGTCGCGAGTGGCGCAGGGCACCGCTCGATTCGATCCGTCGCTATCGCGCGCCGCTTGAGGACATTACCTCGCCAATTCATTTGCAGTGGAGCGTCGCGGCACGCGCACGCGCACGCGCACGCGCACGCGCACGCACATCCGGCGCGGGCGGCGCGCGTTCAATGCGCCTAATTGTGACGGCCGACTGTGCATTTCTACCCGCGCGCTGCAGCTCCGCAACATTAGTTTCCGACGCGAACGACTCGGTACTTTGCCGCTGAATGCATACGATGCATTTCCCGCCTCCGCCGATGCACTGTAAGCCGGAAAGGCCGCAGCGACTGTGACAAATGAACGGTCGTATAAATTGTGCAACACGTGCGGGTGATTCCGGAGTGAATTTTCAATTGAATTGATTAAGGTTAGCGACTATTTGTTCATCCCCTACACATTCACAACGTTTCGGCCGGGACCTCCGTGTGTGCGATTAACACTGGTTTAAAGTGTAAGGTCTGACGAAATATTCAAAGTATCTTTTAGAGCCATCGACTAGTTATTACCTGTTTAATTAATGTACCCAGGTCGTGCAGGCGCCGGTCCGCGGCGCATCAGCTCCTCGTCCACGCGCCGGCCGCAGCAATATCCTCGAATTCGAATATAACCGCGCCACACCAATGTCGACCGTGAGCCGCGGCAATAGACTCTAAATTTACTTACGGGACACGGTCAATTTATTACAAAGTAATTGGACCTCAATTCTTCGCCAGTTAAGGTCCAGTTTTTATTGCAGGCGCGCTGCCGGGCGGCGGACAGCGAAATGAACCGCGGAAGATGTATGAACGTTAGGATTAAAAATATTTGTACGCGCCATTATACGGGCCGTAATGAAAACCCCGAGCGTGCCTCTTTATTAAGCATCCAGGCTGTACCGTTAATTGAACCGGGGAATATTCAATGAGGGCCTCCTTTTCACCGTTTGACGGAGGTCCGACACAACACGCGCCGGCGTCGTCAAAAGATTCCGGTCACTTTTTGTTACGTGATATTAACATTGGCTAGTAATCCGCGCTCCTGTATTCACGTATCCCGTTTACAGGCCGAATTATCATAAGCTCGGGGAGGTGAAGCGAAGGGGAAGAAGCACCGACAGCATAATGGTTTAACGGTCAACGTTTCATGGCCGACACTTTTCTGTAAGAATAACAAATTGCTTCGTGCTTCGTGGTTGACACTATTTTTCAGTCGTGACAATTTCCGAAACAGCAAGACCGGTCTTGAGATAAGTTTCAGCGGTAGAAAGGTGTAAATATTAGGATTAACAATGATGACCACCCGCAGACTTGGTACTCGCAGACGGAGTGATGCATCTACAGTTAACTCTCAGAGAGCACGCGTCTACTCGACTTTGTCTGTGTGAAAGCTTTCCGTAGTTCCGACTAAGAACGTCGAAAGGTATACCGCGGGGTTTTAGCCGGTAAGAGTACGGCATAATGCTTCGAATTCCCAAAACAGAAGGATATCCAATGAAGACTTTATCCAAAATTGTCTGTCACTAAACATAGGCCGCATATTTGACGAAGTCGCCCGCCCGGCGCGCGGGCTAACGAATGGGTTGTTAAGGTCACTATGATTGTAACATTCTAAAGCCTTGTGGTCTAGGTGTAACCCCGGGGTCCACGGGAGACCCTACAGGGGCCTAAATCAGCGTAACAACAATATATATTTTTTTCAGCCTTCTGTATGTTCCCACTGCAGGGACTCGGTCTTCTCTCATAACGAGAGAGTATTTAGTCTTAATCCACCACGCTGGCCAAGTGCGAGTTGGCGGATAAAACCAGTGATATTTAATGTCTGAAAGCTCTGCTTTCGATAATGAAGAATTATAATGTCTCGTCTTAACCTACTAGTGTAGGCAGATCATATTTTAAAAAGACCAGCGACTGTTAACTGTAACAACTTGTATATTACACACTCAGTAACCAGCTAAATTTTTATAGTGGTTTATGAGAAAATAATCCTGGAACTTCTGGTCTGAGGCTGTGCTGTCGCTCTCCCACGTACCTGCTGGCCCCACACGGGGTAATGCTATTATAATCGCGCTGCCGATCGATTCAACTTCCAAACAACCCTAACTCTTATTCTCCGGACCCTAAACGAGGGTGTGATGAGTTTATTGTTGGAGTTTTAGCGTACTTGTATAGTTTAGTATTGTTAATATGTAGCAAAATTCAGTCGTTTTTCTTCGTTTAAATTCATGGGTATTTAAGGATATGTGCTGCAGTGAAACATCGCCGAGCGGTCGTCGAACTTGTTACTGTACCCAGCGGCGTGTCAGCGGCGGCGCGGGCGGCAGCACGCGGCCGTAGCTTTGAAGCCTTATCAAAGAGTCCGTGCGTGCATGCGCATGCGTCCATGCCCCAGTTCCCGTGCATGCGACGTAGCTAGAGAATAATTTACTTTCGTGCAGTTCTACCGACGCAGAGATATTCAGCGGTGCAGTTTCCATTTTCATTCAAATGAGCATGAGCGTAGCAAAAAGTTTTTATATCTTAGAACGAGTACATATTATCAATATAATAATAACAAAGAGGAAGAGCCCACTAAATCTTCCCACTACTGGGACTCGAAGCTTTCTCTGCTGGGACTCAGCGAGTCTTAGGTGTGGGAATAGAGGAAGAGAGTTTAGTAATTTACCCACCACGCTGGCCAAGTTCGGGTCGGCGTACGTGACGTATTTCGGAAGCTATTCTTGTAACATGTAGGTTTTCCTTAACCGGAAGCTCAGCCTTAAAGCTTGCTCTGATTTAATTACGACCATATTCAAAACAGATGAATCAATTCATACTAAGGCCGTGATGACTCAGTTTGTTAGGCCGTAGAACGCGTCGACCGCCTTGTGAAGACGTGGGTTCGATTTCCACTGAGCTTGAGCACGTCGTGAAGCAATACATCTTGAGTAAACCCACATGTTTTAAGAACAACAGCATTTGAATACGTGACTTCGGACTCCTACCGGGCCATCGTGGTGGATAAAATACCACAAATTTGTAATTGTAACAGAAGGCCCCGAGTGCCAGCAGTAGGCACATTAGTAAGTGGGCTGTTTATTATCATTATTTTAAATTATTATCCAAACTTATTGAAGTTGGAAACATCCTTTACGTACGAAACATCAATTCGTACATAAACTCGCTTGATACACCGCACCGGTGCAATAAAGCCTCCGTTCATCCCGCAGCCTCGTAATGGGCATAAAAAAGTCCGTCCGTCGCCCCGCCGCATTACCTAGGCTTTATTACATTCCTACCGCTCAATATGTCCCTCACTTTGTGCAAACGAGCGCAATATGTGCGTCCGGCACGTGCACGTGGCGCAGCACGAGGAATTCATTTACTACTTCCAGCAATACTTGCTGCAGCGAGGTAGATGCACCACACCGCACAGTGCATCTGATTTCCAGACGCCCGCAGCTTTGGTAATGAATGGATCGACTGCTATCAGACCATACAAATACTTTGGTTGTTGATTGTGTCACATTTTTTTTTTCGTAAAATACTAATTTACAGAAATTTTTAATAAAATATTCCAAATTTCTGTTAATGCAGCCTGTATGGGTTGTACAAAAGCACCATCCCGGCTGACGAGAATTATACGGTGTCGAGTCGCTCTGCTATGTAATTATCTTTAATATTACTCTGTTGCATTCAGACGGATTCCCTTAACAGAATGTAATGAACTCGCCCGACTGCGATTATTAAGATTATTATGTTTGATGAAAAACAGAAAGTCGACCCTCTCGCAACCAGGTACCCGCTGCCAACGACGATCTATAAATCTACAAAAGACATAATCAGCGCAACATCCGGCGCCGATGGCGATACGATGCACGCGGGCACCGCGATGGAATTTCCTTCACGAAAAACTAGAAAGTAATAATCAGCGTGAAGACGAACAAGTCGGTCACTAGGTTAGCTGCTGAATTAATGAAATCAGCTGCTTCCGGAACACGCGGCCGCTCGTTAATTATAACGGACAAGTTGCTGAGTGGCGGCGATGACCCGCCGCGCAGGTGGGACGGTCACTTACCATCAATACCATCCACCGTCAGCATTCACGGTGAACTGAAGTGGGAACTGTTGCTTCCGATTCGAGTCAGCAGTGCGCGGTGTGATGCCATCTGTTGCCAGGAGGTACATCAATTTAAATAATGCGCTTAGGAGTATTGAAGGGAACTGGATAACGTTCGAACACTGCCAAAACAATCGATGCCAAGTGGTTTCATAAAGAAATTGTGTAAATATGTATGTTTATGAAATAATACTCTTTTACATAACCGCTCTTAACTATTATTTTTAATCTTCCTATTCGTTTAAGTATCATTAATTTCATTAGAAGTACATCCGCAGTAGATGAACACTCTCTAGACACGAGCACATTCATTATTGGGATTTAAATGGGCTTAAGTGAAGGCTCGCTGGGTTGAATTTTCTCCACCAACGACAACTGATTATTTTTTCGATATTGATATTCACTCGTTCTCCTATGAGAGAAGATTGAGAGTAACACCGGACTTGATGAGAACTGATCTCCGGCTCACGCTTAAGAAGCGATCGCGGGTCGTGCTGCAAACGACGCGCCACTTGGTGACCGCTGCCGGAGTCGCTGCCGCTAATTGCCGCGTATAATAAAGCAATGTCCGCTGATGTGTCCGCATTAATTCCGCGTCACATTAACACAACGAGCGGCGAGACCCGGTGATAAAAACGTCCCTCTGCCGGAGCCGGAGCCGGGTCGGCGGCGCTCAGTACTCTCCACGTTTCATGTTCTTCAATGTTTTCGACAGAAACTTATGACGAGTCAGAATGATCGCAAAAACCTGAAGGTATGCTGGCAACGGCCATAAAGAAGCTAAGGGTCAGACATTCGACATTAGGATACGTGAAGGTATGAAGTTTCATATAGTATCATAAATTTAATCAAAAATAAACATTTCTCTAATGTTTCATGATGATTGTCGGCAAGCGATCACTACCTTGTAATATACAATCAGATTAACGAACTTTTTACTGACGGCCAATGAAACGTTTTCAGCTACCTGCCGTTGTGCCTGCCGTCCACACGGTCACTAGTAACGGTGTCTGCAGTTCGAGTCCTGCCCGGCGTGTTGACACCGCCACTCGGAGCTAACACTATTTTTCCCCCGTCCTATATCAAAGATCGACACTTTAAACTCCCCGTAGGTGCAGTGTTTATGGGTCAGCGCGGCTCTCGAGCGGGCAAACATTTTAACTGTGCAAACATCGGGCTGACCCGCAAACACGGGCCGGGGGTCGCGGGGGTCGCGGGGGTCGCGCGGGGGCAGGACGCGCGGCGCCGGAGCCCCGCCGGCGCACGCAAACACCACCTGCCTGAAGGGTTCCGGGTTTGATTTCCTACGTCGCCTGTGTCGGCAAACACAAAGATATCCGATGCGTCGTGCGCCGACACGGGGCTGGCTCGCGGCGGTGCATCGCGGACATTAAAAAAGCCTTATACATTTCGGCTCATCAACTAAACTTTATTTTCATTAACGAGTAAACGATTTGTGGAATCAAGATTTTTAAATGTTATAAGAACCTAATACAGCCGTGTAATATGGTGTACAATTAACCCCCGCGCTACCAGGACTCGCGCCGCGGCCGCGGGCCGAAGCAGAAGCGATCGCGGGAGTGGCGACCGGTCGCTTACCGCCTGTCGCTTATTTACCAACAATTAATATGTGTACATAAATGAAAATAACGCATTCTGTTATTCATGGATAGGGCTCATCATTCTGCCGATAACTAGTACTAAGCAAAGATAGCGGCCCGAGCCGAGGCTTCCGAGGCCTCGAGCATTGCTACATAAAAAGGGTGGTTACAGGCCGGGCGCCTTCCGTGCTCGGCCACTCCCGGCCCTAAGCCGCTGATTATCTTCTTTTTCACAGGAGAACGAGTGGATATCAAAATGCAAAAAAAAATACTGAGCAAAGATGATTATAGTCCTGTTTGAAAGGCGTTGCAACTAGAATTACGTTGTATCAAGTGTCTACCATCGATGGCATTACAACACACTTGGCTAGCGTAGTAAATAAAAGGTCACAACTCTCTCATTGTAAGATAAAATCCTGTGTCCTAGCAGTGGGACCAGGGAGTTGGTTGTTAAAAAAATTCTTGAAAGATTTTTTTAAACTTATATACATCAGAAAATCTTATTTATCTTCTACTGTGGCGAGTCACCGCTCTGTCTACAAAAATCCTGTGAGAGCCATTACCATTACGGCAAGATTCAAGTATAATACGACAACGTTTAATTAACGTAGATAAATAAAATTATGTTTCCGATACAATAACATATACAGTTACTGTTTGCATTACACTACCCGCTCACTCTTATGAGTACGCGAGCGCCGGAACGGGCGGATAAAGCCGGTCGCGACGCCGGGCTGACAGCGGAGCGGGCTCGTTATTAAGCTGCCGCCTCCATACGTGCACCACCTCACCACCACCACCACGGCCGCGTACCGGTGCTGCGATATTGTTGTGAGCGACTTTTTATTGCCGGTCTGACATACTCTACATAGTAGAGCGGAGGCGAACTTAACAGCCGTTTAATACCTGCTATGAACTTGACGCACGTTGTTTATGTAGTCGTTTCAATTCATAAAGTCCAATGCAACAGATACACGCGTTGCAAAGCTCACTGGATATCCATCGAATCACCAGACCACCCTCAACAACCCCCGCTCCCCGCTGCATCAGGCGCCAGCACCTCGCGCTACATTTGCTTGCAAAGCAGCAGTGTGGCGCATCTCGTCCCTTTGTAAGTGCGCTACTATTTATTAATGTATGTATTTATTTAATTATTACATTAATGTAAATTACATAATTATTGAGTTTCAAATACACAGGTAATCGATTACAACTGTCTGCGGAAACAACCAGCGCGTAGTGAACTGAACGGCAACTGTGAAAACGCTGTATCCTATTCACATAATGCTAGACTTAATTCCAGCAGAATGGCTAATTATACGAGTACCTCGAGCGGCGCTAGACCCTGTACCTAGCGCTAGGTAATGAGCCGGAGCTGAGGAACGGGCCGGGCCGGCGGGGGGGCACGGGGCGGTGGGGGGAGGCCGCGGGGAGGGGGTAGGGGAGCGGCGAGGAGGAGGGTTGCGGTGGCAAGCACTCTAATTATGAAACTAACTTTGATAGAACAGTGCAGTACGGTGCTGCAGAGCACGGGAGCTGCGCTTTAAACTTTTTAATTCGCAGTTTACGTCGTGTCGAATTACCGGTAACGAGGCCGTAGATTAACGGCGTGGTTGCATTTCATTTATATGCATTTCAACAGGAACTGTGCCACATCCTCTCAACGATCTTCTGAACAGTATACTCGTACAGAGTACGACGTAGTGCTGCTCTGGACGACGCGCAGGATCGTTACACAGCACAGAAGATTTAAGGAGGACTTTGATCTAATTTTCTTACTAGTAACAAGATCATGTGGAAATAAAACATCTTAATCTAAATTCAGATTGTGAACTGTAATTTTACATTTGATTTTGAAACAATTCTGTATGCTAGCGCTGCCGATAGTTCTCTGCTGTCCACGGCCGTTTAGGCAGCTCCAATTAGAGTCGTCGGACAGTCGTCTGCGAATATTACTGTGTTTCGGTTTGAAGGGAGTTGTAGCTTGTGATATTATTGATGTAATGAGACTTAACATCCTGTGTCCAACGACAAGCGCAGTGTGGTGCTGTGTATACCGTCCTAACTAGTGTTATGACCAGGTGTATCACTTACCATCAGTTAAACGTCCCGGACGACACGTCGCTTAGTTCTATTAAAAAAAAACACAAGAACTGTAGTAGTAGTATCTGCTTAGTGTAATATAGTAAAATGTTTCTTCTTCTGAATAATATGGCAGTATAAATTATTTATGTACATGGTATGCAAATTGAACCTATCCTTTAACGTTATAAAGCAACGGTTCCTGCGCTCGTCGTCTGCAGCTGCATGCAGCATCAGCTGTACGAGCTCGTTGCGATAAGTTCCAGCTGAAGCATCGTATCGTACTCACGTGCGACCTCCGCGGGCGCGGCCGCCACCTCCACCTCCACCTCCACCTCCGGACTATATTTAGCACACCTCAAGAAAACATCAATCGTATCAACACATGCGCACAATTACACCCCCGCAGCTCGCCGGCGCCCCGCGCTGCCCCGCGCCCTCGAGGCCCCCGGGGCCCGCCGGGGCCGCGCGCGGGTCCGGCCGCGGCGAGGTGTCGCCCGTCGACTGAGTGCGGTGCAGCACCTGGCGACGTCGGTGCCGTACCTGGCGGCGCACCTTCGGCCAATCGGCGCGCAGCCCACCTGCGCAGCTCGATAAAAGGGGGCGGTGTGTGCGCGGAGGCGGCGGCGGCCCACCTGGCGCACCTGCCGCGCTCGCGACAGGTGCGAGCCGGTTGGCTGAGCCGCGCCGCCGCCGCGCCCACGCCGCCCACGGCCGCGAACCGGCTCACCTCCGCCGTGTACATTATGTACTGACCTCGGCACGCGCCGCACATTATGTACGCGCATCACGCTCCGCTGCCTTGCATATGACTAATAAATATCATTGCGGTGCTGCACATTTGACTTGTGGGTGCCGCGGCGCCTGCACCGGAACCGTGCAAACATTACTGTGTCCAGATATAACGAGCGGTGAGCTAGTGAAACCACTGACTGACTGTGAAACAAGCATAACGTGCTATGTATAATTAAAATTACATTATGTACATCAGAAATCATTTGCATCTAAGAATGCAGCACTGAATGCAGCCGGCGGTGAATAGTGCCGTGTGGACGGAGCGGCAACTCATCACCGTGAGAACTAATCGTTTGCCACCGAGCTGAACCCGGCGGAGTCGTCACGGCAGCCATTTTTTCCGCCGCCCACACCCGGCGCGGCTCGTCTTGGCGCCCGCCCCCCCTGTAATCAGGCTGCCCCCTCGCTCGTGTACGGCCCTAGGTGAAGCGCCGCTTAGAGCCTAGGTAGAGAGCACGCGTTGTGACGCGGCCGCGTCAGCGACCGCACACTCTACAATTGTTTCCCAGAACAAAGGACATTTTCAATTTGTAACGCAGACACACGAAAACAGCGGTTTTAATGTTTGATAAAGATACTGTACTGAACACCTTGGACCCATCTATTTATTCCGCTAAGCAGCGATATTACACTTTTTGTATTCTCCGGAATAAAGGAAGCTGTAACGAGGCTGCGGCGCAGGTCTCATACACTGTCGTTTTTTTTTATTGAAGTCTGAATGTTACTTAATAAAACTCTTTAAATGAACCGAAGTTTTTTTTGCGTTAACGCCAATATTAAAAAGACAAATACACTGTGCGTACTCAGTTCATTACTGTTAATACATGCGAAAAAAACAAATCGTCGGAAGACGAACGTGGGGACGCTTATTTAGTATAAAAACATATATATTCGTGTATATCAACAATTTAAATGATCTCACAAAGACATTATGAAATTTATCAAAATTATGATAGGAGAAGATTTCTTATAAAAAATGATTACACTCATGTAAATTCGCTGCGCTTCTCAAACATTACGCAACCTCGCTCGCAGGCTGCAGCCGGGAGGAAAACACGAAGGTAAATAAAAAGAAGGAAGATAGCAACGAGCAGACTGCACGCTGCGATGCACTTTATTGCACGTATCCTATTTACATCATTTGTATACACACTAATTTACACTATTTACGTTTAGATTGCTTCCAATATCTTCCATTCACTGATACATACGCGCAGGCTCTGCTCGCGCTACTGTATATGTTGCCGACGATATTATTGTGTACACATATGTATGGTTATATTTATTTGTCTTCTGCTTATCTTGCTAATTCGTTCGGAGGTCGCGGGTTCGAACCCACGTCCACTGGTGACTTTTCTGAGTTACGTGCGCTTTAAGAAATTAAATATCACTAGCTTTACCCGCCAACTCGCACTTGGCCAACGTGATGGGTTAAAGGTCACAACTCTCTCATTATGAGAGAAAGCCTCGAGTCCCAACAGCGGGAACATTAAGTGGGTTAAAAAAATCATTCTATCCCTCTTTATTCATCTTTCACTTATTCCTAACCCTGTCTCCTATTCAATATCACAAGTTAACTTGCTTAGTAACAGTAAAATTATAATATTGGTAAATATTTGTAGTATTAGATAAGCAGACGGAGGTGTGCAAGTGAACGTGTCCAGTGAACAACATTTATTGTAAGGTAAGTTTGATAAAATATTTGGACATCGTTTGATTGCAAAACTGCATTATTTTGTGTTAACTTAATCAACAAGTGCAGGAGTATATTCTTGTGTCATTTTGTACAACGGCATTGGTTTGAATGGACGCGAAGTTCCCCGCGGTGCGGGCGAGCAACTTGTAACGAGCGTGGCGAAGTGAAAATAAAACTTGTACCGAGTCCGCGCTCAGCGATTGTTGTCACCGCCATCGGCACCAGCACCGGCCAGCGTCTGCCAGCCCCCGCCGGCCAGCCCCCCGCCGGCCAGCCCCCCGCC
>DWHU01001940.1:0-11045 GCA_018247975.1 Parides photinus
GCTTCTTCATGTCTCATGACTCTTTTCATACAAGCTCGCCGGTTGTGGGTACTCTTGACCTGGCCTTTCTTCAAAATTAAGTAAAGAAAGTAAAAGGTTCTTTTAATTATTGGTTCATAATGAGTAAATTTTTGTTATAAATTTTTATCACTACCACGAAAGCAAAGATCGCGTCAATGAATATTAGACTATTTAATACATAAATGTGAATAATATACATATATAAAGTATATTTAATAAATGAAATAATAAAAAATTAAGTTGTTGGAGTCGTAGTAACCTTTTAAAAGCGCGTCAGTCAGGTTCTCGTTTAATATCATCAAGTGAGGCATTCCAGGTGCGTATCGATTGAACAGTATTAAATTACTAAAGGTTCAGGATCGTGAAGAGAGAGTATCTAGAAAATTATTTCTGTAAGAATGATTGGCCGACTCGTATAAGGTAAAGAATTATATTTTTTTTTTTCATTGCCTTAGGAGGCAAATTAATAGAAATGTAGAATTACACGTCTTTGAGGAATGGGAAGCGAATTAAATTAGGTGTATTACATGGTTGTGTCCATCTTGGGTCGGGCATATTTAATTTTCCTTACACTTTATAAATACGTAAAGCTCTATCTTTCATTTCAAAAGATCAAGTAATTCATGTATAAAACTCAACAGTAACAATCTGAACATATTAATACCAAAATTAATAAAATATTCTTGCTATACAGAATTAACCAAAATGAATCGGTACCAATTAATCAGATAATTGAATTTCCAATATGAACATTGGACGGATGTGGCTTTTGTTTGCTCTATAACGTATGTTAAATTTCGCCATAATGTACAATAAATTTATTTCCAGTTACAATTGTAAGAATGCGTCACAATTACCTATAATTACCATTGATTCCAACGATGTTAACAGTACGTAATAAAATTTAAAACGAGTATAATTTATAAAGTAACTTTAATTTAAACATGTATTTAATTCCTGTCAATTACTAATGAACTCCCTTTCGAATTAACCTTTTTTGCTTTTACTGTTTGTATCAATATTGATATAAGAATAATAAAATTATTTATCGATATATATTCTTTGAAAACGTCAAAACAATTTTTGTTTTTATAATAAATTTATTCAGATAAGTCCTTTTAAAGTAACAAAAAGAAATTTGTTAATAATTGGGTAATAGATATTCGTCATACCTATTTCTTTTATATCCCAAACGTATGAAAAAATTTTATGGAATCATATTCAGAATATTTTTCTATGTAATTGCTGTATTACATTTGAATGTGTGTAAACTATATCGTATTGTATTTCCGTTCAGTAATCTATATTAATATCGCATAATGTTAATGGGATTAGCGATAATGAAGTTAGAAATCTCGTTAGAATAGTGAATAAAACTTATACTATGGTCTAATTAAAATCTTATACAACAGAAACCCTTTTCCAGATCTTTCTTTGTGGGAAATACAATATAATAATTTTTTAAACATGTGCGAAGTTGTTTCAATTCATTATCGCTTGATTCATGGACAAAGTACTTCTCCCGTGCCTAAATGCATATTCATAAGTTCTCATTTGGATTTTTCTCAGTAAAGTTAATTATCGAAGTAATACCCAGACGAGTGGTCATACATATTTATTTTATATACAATAATTCATTTTTACCTGGTTCATCCCTCAAAAAAATCTACTGTCTGGCTTTAAAATACACAAGGCGTAGGGATCAAGCTTAAAGAAGTCAGTTAAAACACTTGTCTACGATGCTATTCATACAGCATAAGGAGTTATGATTCTCAGCACTAAGGAATTGATATATAGAGAGAATTTATAAACAATACGTCATGTGTAATTAATAATGACCATCAGCTTTCAAAGCGTTGATCAAGTCGCTTTTCTAGACACCATCAAAGTTCAACATTTGTCTCTGATGAAGTTACAAGTACTATTGAATTTCTTGTTGCTGATAACGCTTTGTGATAATTGATGAGGAGATCAGCTAGTCGGAGCGTTTCTGTCATATATATGACGCCTGACAAAGTTTCACATTAATATCATAAAGAATCGAATAAATCTGGTGTACTGTGTAATTTAAAATTGATTCGAAGAGAAGTGGCACATTTGTCACTGTTAAGTGTCTCATACACAAAAAACGTTACAATCTACAAAATGCTTCATGTTTATAAATTAGTTCCAAGCCTGTATTGTTTGAAAGAAACCTCGACTATTACTTGCACGTTGTTCATTACAATGATCTTAATAAAGACTGTAATTTCGGACGTAGATAACAAATAAGAATTACAACATTTTGCTTTTAATATTTTATATCCACGAATTCTACTAGGAATAAAAAGCGACTAACATGACATTTTTTCCGAATTCTCACCTTATCCATAAGAGATAATCTATAATAGACAAAAATGTAGATAAATAACCCTGCTTCTCATGCTCTAATGTCCATTTTGGATTGTAGACTCGTCATGTGTAAAACTTTTAGTGTACAACGCGTGTACCCATGTGTATAATATATAGGGTCAGTTACAATACATTTTTAGCACTTCTTTATACCAAATAAAATACTGAAAGTTCCTGCGGAAAGGAGTTGTTTACGATCACAATAATACAAATTCAAAAATAATAAAGTTTGTTTACGATTTAAAAATGTTCAAACTAATAACTGTTATAAACATCACAAAAGAAACTGTTAGTTACAATAAGTTCAGAAAAAAATTTAAATACTAATTTATTTTCCTTTCCATCTGAACTCGCAATTAGTAAATGCAGAATGTCACCAAGTTTGAACCAACCACCAACTATGAACGTAAAAATAAATAAGTTCTAGTAGTAACCATCGATTTATATTTTCTCATAAAACTTTAATGGTTCACCTTGATTTAATTTAACGCAATTCATTATTTAAATACTAGACAATTTACTTCGTTTGAACAACGGGCGTAAAGTAAAGCAATTGATCTTCATGACAAAGAGTAAAAAAAAAAGTATCCGTTCATTTAGTTAGCAGAATCCAATTTGTATCTGTTAAAGTATGCTCTTTATTTAGAATTTTTTAACAGACAACAAGTTGCTTCTTTTATATGCACTGCTTATTTGCCATTGCGCAATCGTTCAATTATTGTATGTGTTCTGTTTAACAAAATTAATATTATTTGCTAGGTACAACAAAGTGTTCTTGACAATTATGAGGTTATATCCTTGAAAAACTCTTTCGAACAGGTTACTGTGTAGGGTTTTAGACATTGATAGAAACTTTCTCAAAGTTTAGTAGTAATATATTTTAGTAGTTATATATTATAACTATACGCCTCGAGTGCAAACGAGGACTTTGAAATTGTCTTGTGATTGCTTTGAAATAATTAATATGAATATTGGAAGCCAAACGATCGCTGTGGAGTCAAAGCAGAACGTGTATCAAAGGAATTATGGAGCATTGGTGAGATATTTACATTTACACAGAGTAACGGGAATTGGTTCACACAGTATTTTTTTTTCTTTAAATTTTGTTATGAATGAACCGTTATAACACTAAGAAGGAAGACGTTAAAGTGAATTATTTGAATAAGGAAAAGTAATGAATCGGATGATTCTTGAATAGAAATTATTGACAAAAAGCTCGATTCAAGGAAACGAATATGTATTTATTCGGATTCATTCTCCAATCACAGCAATGAAAAAACCGCAGGAAATTATTAGACTGAACGAAAAAGAAGCCTGTAATCCTGCTAAATGGGACCGAAATGTCCAAAAGCACCTAAAGCTAAAAGTTCAAAATACCTTTCCGTAAGATGATTGGTATAACAGTCAGACCAATTCATACCTCGAACACTGGTATTAAAGTGAAGGAGGGGGAATTTAGAGTACGCCACAAAGTACGCCCTTGCACGAGCTTTGAGAAGATCAAAATCGACCATCGACAACTTGTTACTAATTGGCTGTATTAATTCCAACGTAAACAAACTGCCAGTATTGTTAAACTGTACACAACTATTTCTCGGTCCTTTGGGACGTCCTGTTTGCGTCCTTGCTTTGTGATGGATGCAATTAACAAACTCCTGCATATGCATGAACCTGTCTCATAGCGTTATTTATTATATATATATCGCGCCCAATATGTAACTACAGGAAATGTTAAAAAGTGCATTGAAATAACATTAGTGACTATTAAATAGCACAGATGAATAAAATTGTATGTATCGTAGATATTTTAAAAGAAATTTTGAAAAGAAGAAATATGAATTGGAGGTAGGTCAACTACGGATGTTACGGCGGAAAGTACGGAACAACATTTCGCTTCGTTTCCTCTATGCTATTGCGACGCTTCCGCAACGTGTCGTCGACATATTGCTGTGGAGACAAGGATCTTTTTTAGATTAAACATAATCCATATCTTTACTTAAGGTATATACAAGCGGAATTCGATTAAATATATTAAGATTTTCTCAAGTAAATGTATGATAAATTTCAAATTATTATCTCTAAATCTCAATAGACATAGATACATATTTAACAACAGCTATCTAAATTTATGTTAACATAAAACTTTTTTTTTTAAATTGATAAAAATTATTGCTCAACCCACCTACAATTCTTCGAACATTTACCCATTGAAGCAGTGGACTGAAATAAAATAAATAACTATAAAAAATAACCCCATTATTTTTAATGCTATCGCTAGGAGAGTTGCCTTTTACGACTAGAAAAATAATTTCGTTCACTGTAATGGAACTACGATGGTGGTACTGTACATGGTTTTATTATGTGAGTATTGTATTAGAAATAATAAAGTTACTTAAAAAATCCTGATATATCAAATGTTCGCTTTCAGTGACTTGTTGCATCAATTGTATTAGCAAAGACATTAACAATTCAAATGAAAATACAGTTGATCGTAAAGAAGAAAAAAATTATGCGAGATATTACAACGAACATGCAATGAAAAATATTTCCATAGACACATTCTTAAATGTTCTATTTAAAATTACGTTAAAACAACTAAACAACACAATACGTAACATTTTATATGATTATAAACTAAGCGAAACAGAAATCAATTTGATCGAACAAGGGTTTCGTATAAGCCATTTAGAATATCAACTGGTTGTTTTATATAAATTGAAAAGTACCATTAACATTACTAAACATTTAGATGCGGAACAATTTAGTCTAGATGTAATGGAACTTTCAAATTATGTTTTACAAAATATTATGAGTAATAACTTGGAGAATGTTGGAGGTGAATTGTTGCAGCTGACGGATTGGCAACAGCAGACGCTGAAAGACAAAATAGTACGACAACAATCCAAAATCGCTATATGTAATATAGAAAAATCCATTTGTAATATTTTGAAACTATGCTACGGTAAATTATATTATACAGAATATCTAACCGAATGGCTACGACAACTTATTGGCACGAGATCTAATAATTTGAAAACATTTTTTGTGGCCATATCAGAATATCTAGAATCGAATGTACAACAATTTAAAACTAATATTAATTTTCGACGTAAAGCTAATAATATTGTAAAAGCGAAAGCGATGGTTCAGAGAGATATTCTGGATTTTGTTGATGAAGTTATAATGAAACAAAACGAAACATTTGACTTAGTGCCATTCAAGTTGAAAAGGACGGCTGTTTTAATTGGACAATTATCTCGATTAGTGGACAGAAACTACGACATGAACAGTGAAAACGTTATTATTTTAGAAGATATCAGTAACAATTTAGCGCAGTGGATATTTAAAGGTCATATAGACCTTGAGTCTATTTTGACGGTGGCTGTAGAGAATATGCAATTAAATATTAGGATATGGCCCCTAAAAGTTCAAGCAAAAATTGATTACGTATGGTCTAAAATTGTTATTTAATAGAATTTAACGTTTTTAGTTATTCATTGTAATAAATACGATACGGCAACTGATTTATTAATAAATATTATTGTTACTATGGGTATCTCTATGTCTAGGGTCAATTTTACGCTTATGTTGCTTTAAGTGGCATCATTGACGATGTCTGCATAAATAGATTGCATTATCTTATTAATATTCATGAAACATTTCGTTGCGATGACGGTCTTTCGAGCTGCTTTGTGTGTTTTCCTTCTCTATACTTTATCTATAAATCTAAAAATAAGCAATATAGTAATGTAGGTGTACGGTGTATAGTGATAATACATTTTTTTATTTAAATTAAGGTAATGAGACCACTTCATCCAGCAAATATCGATATGAAAGAGGGCCACGGGTATAAAAATCAATTATCAAATCTCATCGGTCCCGCGAGTGTTAATTTTCGTTAAAATTAAACGAACGGCACTCCACCGTGGCTCAAATTAATATTTATAGTAAAGCAAGGAATAAAACCGAAATACTTACTACTTACGTTATTTTGATAATACCAAATGTCTTCAGTGAAATATTACTTCTTACCTTAATGTTACTTTTTGGCAGGGATAATAAATATGGACGTAGGTATTCATTGAACAGAAATAAAAAATTTATTCGAATATGTCATTGGCGATTAGTACGCAGATTTTAATTCGGATACGCATTCATTTAATTCTAGCAGATAACTTATTTGTTCTATTTACATGGATTGATTACTGTATCGATAATGTCAATTACATGTCGTGTTGTTAATCAATACTTATTTGTATTGATCATTTCAGTCGATTGATGTCCACATTGAATCTAGCTATATATTAAATAATCGAAGGTTGTATTTGCTGTACGAGTAGTTTATGGCATACAGGTTAATATAAATTTTATAAGCGTTAGTTTGTGATACCTAATTTCAATTTATCGATGCAGATAGATACTAATGCTTTGTTAGGTATAGTATTATCTGTCCAACTCCTGAACAATTCCCGCACCAAATTGCATTCTGTTTTAGTTCTATTAAATAGCGCTAAATACTTTATCAATAACTTTGAATTTATTGTTTACTTTTTAATTTTTACATTGAAAATAGTACAATAATTCATCATGATCATTCTCATAATGGACTCTATACCCTTGACAGCACTGCACGAAGATCTTTTTCATGGTACTCGCTCCCTTTAATACACTTACTTAAAAATAATTTCAAAACAAAGTTACTTTTACTCGACTGTTACATAAAAGTGACTATCAGAGAATTATAGAACAGTGGTTCCCAGTTGGCTTTTGCACCAGAACTTTTTGTTGACATTTAGTATCTTCAGAAACTTATAAAAGACTGCCCGACCAAGTATATAAAACGAATAAAAGGTATAACAAACTAATGAAATAGCTTTCATCTCTATATATAACGCCATTCATCAAGTGCACAGATAATTCGTTATTATTAAATTATTTCCAAAATCTTTAGTGACTTAATAAAGATCTGTTTTACCTATTTCTGATTGCAAGCACGCAGGCGGAGAAGTTAAGATTGCAGCCAGGAAATGAATAAAAATCTTCGCAATTTCGCTGATGAATATATACAACGATGAATTTCTCATAATTGCGTTGGAAGGTTGTCACGTTGCTATTACTGAATTCAGGTTACTGTTTAGCCTAGTTTTCATGAAACATTTTATCGGTTATTAAAGTAAAAGGCATAAAAGTTCTGCGATCTATGAAAAAAGTCATTTATGTAAACATAATGAATAAAACTTTAACATGCATTTATTGGAGACGTCGTCGTTTTTATTAGAACGCTATCGATTAGTCTTGCTGTAACACATTTTACCATTTTAGTATACGATGATTTCGCGCATAATAAACCTTGACTTACTATGTGTATTCGAAAATGCATTGAATGAATCACTACTCATAGACAAAATTAACAATCTTTCAAGATCTAAATAGTTATAATGAAATTATAAACGAAACCGTCAAAATTAGGGCCGCCAACAATAACGTGAAAATTTTTGATGGTGTGAAAATCAACTTTCGTAAGTATTTGTAATCTGAGCACAAATAAGCAACTGTTACACTCACATGGTAAATAATGGTGAGAAAATGAAAGTGGTACTCACAAATAGGCTAAGCTAACACATCTATCGTACGTGTAACTTGATTTCATTATATGAATCGTGGAACTTGGTTTCTGTAGCACCAATAATTCTGTATAGTCTTTAATACTGTGGAAATATCTAATTAAGAAATATAGAAAGACTTTTTTTAAAATAATATAGCCAACATGATTAAATGAATATTTGTTGCTAATTTCTTGATTTCGCTTCATGTTGACTATATCCATCGACCAATAAGATTTGAAACTATTTAATGACGTAATCATTTTTATGATGCATCGCATTTTCAAGGAAAAGTTATGTTCAGAATTAATTTACGTTATAGCCTAGCTCCGTAATCGCGCAGTTGATTCATAGTTTTAAATTGTTAATGAATAATAAAAAAAATGTGGAAGACTGTCGCCAAAATACATTCCATCTACAATGGTATTGCGTTTACGTGACCAGACTGGCAGTGGGGCTGGTGGCACTTATTTTGTGTATGGTGCGATATATTAATACATAAACACTAATACAACGGACAACCGGAATGTTTCATCCGGGATAACGGATTACCCTTCAAAGCTTTACCGTGTTTCTCTACTTATAAATATTTCCAATCGTTTTCGACAGCAGATTTTATTTGTATAAATTTCGTACATTTTAGTAATATTGGTGTTAGTTAAGTCTAAAACTGAAATCATTACTATGTGCCGGTTTATAAAAGTAACTAGCATAACAACGTAACACCTATTTGACAACAAGTCGACCTCGCCGGCGAAGATTCATATATTTCAGGTACCGTGGGGCCAATAATCCTTAAAGATAAGTGTTGCTGGAGTTTCTTCCGCCACTTCCCCCAGCACTAACTTATTGAGAAGTGATAGTCATGTTAGTAGCTCTCGACCTTAGCTACGATAAATTAGGCTAAGCGCCCTCTGTGCTCTGCACCCTCATGCCCCCGGTAGTTATTAATTCCCTTCCAGGTAATTAGTGACATCAGAGTAAAAAGACAAGGACTTAACATCATATAAACGTCTACTTATTGCAGTCGATTCGTAGAACCAAAGGAAATTAATAAATGTATAATTCCACGTGTTGCGTAATTAATTATTATTGAGCGATAACACCTATCCGTTCTTACTAATGGTTATACAAGTGTTTAGATTAAAATAACGACAAAAACAGCAAAGTTTGTACGATATTAGCAAGTTAAAAATTTATTTTTAATATTCTTGTTTCTTTGTCGGTTTTCGCATGCTAACTTGTTGCGCGGCATTCCGGCCAAGTATTTACATTACGTCATGTAACGGCTGCGACCGTTAAGACCATTATCGTCTGGCATTATATATAAAGAACGTTAAAAATTACGAACTAAATACGTTAGCTCTACGTATGCCATATGCGAACACTTTAAAACATATTCGGGTTTCTTCCATCGAATAGAAATGGTTTATCAATGAGTCGTATAAATAAAATACTAACCTGATTGTATTCGTATAACAATTTAGGCTTAAGAATGTATTTTTCTTTTGTAAACCTGTTCGTAGTTGTTTACTTGGATTGGTAATCTGGACGAATGTAGCCAGACTTCAGGGCCACGGTTTAAAGCTATGTATGGAATATTACCTTGTACAATTGATTACTAGTAGGTTTTAATGAAAATAATATAAAAAATATGGTTTACGATTGAACAATTTTACTTCTAAAGTTTCCGGAGGACGAGCTTCACAAAAGTGTATTTAATATAAAGAAATTAAGCTAGAACATGGGTCCTATTATAACGGATATGCATGTATGTACGTGAAGTGAGATTCTGTTATTTTAATAACATATTTAACTTTGAACTCGTCGGCATTGCCTGCAACGCAAGTTTATGCTAAATGCGCGATGACCATATGAGTCACTCTTTAAAACGTAAGAGGAAAAGACTGTTATTCTCGCTTCATGTATTCGGATTTCTTCTTGCTTCCTTCCTTATGTACTTTAAATACTCGAGAAATAATATAACGATATTTAAAAAGAATCTCTGCCAAAGACGACTTGCTGTATAAAGATGAGAAGGCAAACAAAACGGTCTAGATAAGACTGATAAATTAGTTAAGTATTTAAAATTGGTAGAAATAAATTCTCCCTTTATTATAGACTTGAAAGTAAACCTACGTATCTATTTTATCGTCGAAGCTGTAGCCGTGGATGCCTTTTGAACAATGCCAGCACAGTATTATATGCATATCCAGCTATTATATACAAAATGTATTCAGTATGCATAACTTAAAAGGATATCAAGAATGGCATCCCCACGTATTCTATTGTTCATCGCTGGGTTTGGCAGGCGTCGTTTGACGAATACATGATAAATAAAATAATTACATTATATGACTATATAGATCATAAACATCAAAACTGTTCAACCTCTACTAAAATCTAGTTATTACTTGCCTAATGAGAAGTGTTAATCAACTAGAAGATTCTGTTGTATATTGTAGTGTATGTTATAACAGTTTTCATATTTCGTCGCTTCAAGATGTTAATATCTAAAATAAATGCTACGTATTACGTATTTTCATTTCGTTACCAAGCTGATGCTGCAATTAGACAAGTTTTAATTGCTTTAAGATAGCTCAGCGTTAAGTTGTTGATCCGTAATAAGTCTTAAGACGTCGAGAATTAAAAATGTCTTTGACGATGTAATAAGCTCTAAATGCTTTTTGCTTTAAAGTTATTCGGAGCAGCAAGCACAATATTTTGTATAATATTTTATTTACTGTAATTTGCTTTTTGTGTTTCAATCAATTTGTTTAACGTTATGTTATAAGATGAAAAAATAGATATTTTCTATTAAATACACATTCTGAGAAGAAACTGGTATTTCGTCTTCACTAGACCTCGCTGCCATTAGCTAAAAGTATTATAGTTTTATTACTTGTAATGTCGTTCGTTCAGACATTAAATATTCATGATGATTTCATTCATCAAAAAAAAATGTGATTACATTAGACATTAAGATTATTTATTAGTTGCACCTCCTGTCTGCATATTATGCTATTAGTT
>DWHU01001941.1:0-11044 GCA_018247975.1 Parides photinus
AAACAAATTATGTATAATTACTAAGAAGTAGGTATATACCTTTACTTTTGTTCTTTCCTTACCTCACCAAAAAATGTTTTGTACATTTGATAAATGTTCATATGAATAATGATCCGAAGGCAGGTTGACCTACTATGAGTATGATCGACAAGTTCAGCTAAAATAAATTATCTTCATTTCCAAACTTCAGCATAAACTCCATTAATTACGTTGTTTTTTCTACAAAGTAGTAACAGTAAAAATATGTATGTACTGGAAGGCCTGGTAATGAATGTTTCAATGTAATATGAAATTTCCATTCATAAATAATTATTAATAAAACAATACTATTTATGATTTCTATAACTCATCTCACAAATCTTGTAAGAAAAATATATACTCATGTCAATCCTTATTGAGAATACATAAAAACTAAAATAAGGTAAACCATGAAGCTGTCCTAATGTGATTATTTTTAAATCTACTTTTTGTTTAGTACTGGTTGATCTTTCCATAAATAATTTTTGTTATCATACATTTCATTACAGTCATGTTGGCACAGTTTCACATGATTTATGTCTTGAAAACAAAAAGGTTCAACCTTCACTAAGCTTGATTATCTAGCGTAGGAAGACATGGTCAATAAACTGAATAGTTTCAATAAACACAAATATTGTGGATAAGTGGTATCTGTTAATCTTGGCTTGGTGAGCTAGCTATGGTGATGGTCATTGTCTGTCTCCATGTAAGAGAAAGTATTTGCTGCTACATTGAGATCTTTAAGAGGAATGTTTATAATCACTAATATTCAAATAAAACTTAGTAGCCTATAGCTAATTATCAACATTTGCATGACATATTTGAATGAATTGGTAATATATTCTATTCAACAAGAACTCTTTCAGAAGCAACGATGGATGGATAATAATGTATTACTAGGCACTGCATTCAATAAGTCACAAAAGATGATGACAGATGTCTTGTTAACCTACATGTACAACGAGGAAACTTATTTATAGGCCTTTGTTAACGTATAAGCTTAGTTCTATTGACATCTTTATTATTCTATTTTAAAGCATCATATGCATACTGCAGACTTTACTTTTAAAATTTGTTAGGTATGATGTGTAGTAAAATAATTTTCAAATACATAAGATCACTATGAATTAACATCTCATCATTCTTCATGGTAAATATAGCATTTAAAAGGAGTGTAAAAACAGTAGCATGTGTAAGTTACATGAAGTTCAAGTATTAAAACAGACAGACATTGGTAATTGGATTTTAGCAAAACACTTGACTTAACATTGAAGTATAAATCTATTGATAACTCTAACACCTTTGCTGGGTATTAATGTATAACAAGCTTTTCATTATATGGTTCCTCATGTAGCCATAATACCAATTGTAATGAGATAAAACATACTTCAAGAATAAGACACTTCTATTTGTTTTTTTCTATTGCATCTAATTGTATTCTTAATTGCAAACTTAAATTCATTAATAATCTTAATTATGTCAGTAAGTTAGTTTTAAAACGACTATTTAATATGATTAATACAGTTCAAAGACACAGAACCAATGGGAAGGGCTATGGTTTGGGTTTGTTTGTATGCAGAAATGAGAAGATCTGTAGGAGGACTAAAGTCACCTACATATCTCTAAAGATTGCTAGACCTAAATCGCAATGGGCAGGGCACATTGCTCGAAGGACAGATGGCCAGTAGAGCAGTAAGATTTTTGAGTGATGACAGCAGCATACTAGAAGAGAGCTCTCATGTGTATCTCAGCAGTCATGTGTAACTCAGCGGTCATGTGTAACTGTCGAATGTGGACAATGTAGCACTATTCTGAGTAGAGATCTTTTGAGAAGGCCTATGCTCTGCAATGGACATCTGTTAGGTGATAATTTAATGTAATGTATGATTAAAGAAGGAATATAGTTATCAATAATAAAAGACATTATTAATACACTTATTAAAATTAGACTTTCTAGGTAGGTACTACCTTTGTATTTATTTCTTTTGATTAATAGTAAACAAATTACTGTTTCAGTTCAGTTGTAACTAGAAAAAATTGCGACAATTGACCAGTAAAGCATCAATAATTCATGTTGTTTGTCGAGGATCATCACAGACTAGTACACATCATCACATCACATCTTGTCGCTAGGTTGAATAAATAATAAATATTTGTGGCTTATTATTAATAATTAACTAATATTTCTATATTCTATTAGGATTGCAAACCTGTCTTCGTTTCAAATTTAGGCACGTAAAGGCTATGTGGACTAAGTATTCCTTTACATAAAATAAAAATACCCTACAGCCCACTTAATGTTCCTAATACTGGGGCTTTATGCCTTCTCTTACAATAAAGTTAATACTGTTTTACAGCCATAGCAGAAATTAATGATAATCTATTTTAAATCAGAAAAAAGCTATCGACATAGTAATTTGACAATTATTAAAATGATGTTGCCTTAATTATAATTTAAAAATTTGTCTTTTTCATAAACGCGACAATTTTAAACGTTTTTTAAAACAATGTATTTATAGAATAAAAATTTAAATAAAATTTAATTGTACTAAACTGTTTCAATATATCTAGATGTTAATTAGTGTATTTAATTGTTTATAGTATGCGAAAACCCCTAGTAGTTTTCAATTTCAGTTATTTACTTCAAAAATTACTTACGTTTATTTCTTGGTTACTTATACGTTAATAAATTCTCATCTGAACATTGTCACTTAACTTTGTTTCACTGAAAATATCCACGGATAATCACGAATTAATTACAATTAAGTTAATCAAAATAGCCGTGTAATGATGAGCTGTAGTATCTAACCCGTGCTATAGCAGTCTGAAGTTGATTTTGTAGCAATGCAGTGTTCTGCGCATGTTTCATGAATGAAGAATCCCTTGCGCATATCGCCCATAGAACTGGGCGACTTCATTTTAATTTTGTTATTGACAATAGGGATAGACGTATTTACGCAACCAAGTATTTACTAACAAGTACGCACACCAGGTATTCAATAGTTTAAAGTTTTTAAAACTTTTTATAAGGCGCGCCCATTTATAACAAGGTTTTTATTATTTATGTTTTATCTTGTGTCCTATTACTGTGCCTATAACTTTTACTTAGATATGAATAATATAAACAACCCACATAATGTTGCCTCTGCCGAGACTCAGTCCCTTTTCTCAAAATTAAAGAACTGTGGATGCCTTTTATCCACCACGCCGGCCTAGTGCGGGTTGGCAGATGTTACATATCCTAAAAAGCATTTGATCTTGAAAATGTCAGTTTACTCAGAATGTTTTCTTTCAACGGAAGCTCAAGCTCAGAGGAAATCAAACCCGTGCCTTTCGAGACGTAGAGCGCGTACCGTACGACCGCCATACAAACTCAGCCATCGCGATCTATAGTACCACAAAAATTAAACCAAAATCATAGTATTTAATAAACAAAGATTATTTTCAGATTTCCTGATAATATGATATTAAATTCACGATTATAAAGCATAAAGTTTCATACGAAGATTGTATTTGTGTTTTTCAAAATATGGTATTGTTCGTAACCAATAAAAAGTTTTTATTTAATAAATATAAACACACTCTTTTATTTAAAACTGGCTACATCCATAATAAAGTAAAGAAAGAATTTAATAAAGAAACAAGAAGGAATATGAATTTCGTCTTCATGTTTCTGTCAGGAAATGATTATTGAAAATAAATTGTGCTTTACATTTTAATAGGCATTGAATGTCGAGAACATGACGCCAAATATTTATAAATTATTTTACATACAAGCTACTTAATAAATAACTACATATACCTTATAACTTCAGAAAAAATGGCTAATTTCGCTTTATTGTGGAAGGCACGCATTATTGAAAAATACAGATTGGAATATGAACACGAGAAAATTCATTCAATACTGAACTCAAACGTGGAAATTCCTAAGAACAAATTGATTAATAAATGGTCCCACTATGGCTGCAATACGAGAAAACGTTTAATTGAAAAATTTAGGAATATTTATCCCGAGGGTTCCTCGGTGTCAAATTTTTTCGTGTACCTGGCAACGGATCAGACTTTTCCGAATTTCTTGATGAAAAGTGTCATCGGATTTATTGGAGGGATAGTTTTTACCTATCTTTGCTTTATGTTCTTTGTATTTCAACTGTCTATATCTCTGATGCACGCCACAATCATGAGCTCTATTATCGGCGTGCTGCTAACACTCGGATTGGCATTCAGCTATCGAGTAAGGTAATTAAAATTTACAATTAAAGTACATCTCTCTACTATATATACAAAAGTTATTTGTCAAACAAATAGATTAATCCAGAGCTATGCTCTTATTGAAAAGATATGTAAGACAAAATGTTGATCAATTAAATTAGTTACAAAAATGAATTGGTTACCAAGTCCTTATAATGATATCATCCCAACCGATGAGAGTTTTTTCTAATGTATCTAAAATACAGTGGCAGTGTCTATAAGACACTATACGGAGATATATCATATAGTAATGACGCTATTAATACAGGCTTAAATATCTGTTATCTTAATACGTTCGCTGCAGTCCTTTTGACATAACCATAAACATTTAAGACCTATTAAACTTTATCACCGTGCTCAATCGTAATTCGTTTGGGGCTTAAATGATTTCCAATTTTCTTCATAACTATTTAATCCAACTAAAAGCGGGAAGCATCTATGTATATTTCTGTCTAACATGTAAATTAAGATAGTATAGCCGTTCAAACACAAGAACACAATTTTAGCGCCGCTTTAGTTAAGACTCCTGGGAGATCTTTAACACCTCATAAACCAGTGTACTTGTTAAAAAGGGTGTTGAGAATATCTTTATTATTGTATTTATAACAGTATCTTTGCTTTAACAGATGCTTAACATTCTTACTAATACCACAATTCTTCTCCCGCGTGGGAAGGTACACGTTGACCTGTTACGCGCTCGTTCTGATCCTTACGGGCCCTGCGACAAACACGCTAAAGAACTCTGAAATTTTATCTGAATCTATGGCATGTAACCAGGTAATAGTTTTATAATTCACTTTTATTAAGCAGGAAAGTGCATGTTTTAAAACACCGAAAACTATCTAGAAATAATACAAAGTTACAAAATGTAAAATGTGTAACGCAGTTCACAAAAATGTAAGGAATATAAAGAAGACATTAACAGAGTCAATATAAAACATGATGATTAAAATATAAGTTTAGAACAGTGCGTTAAAGTTTTTTTTTTAAATTTAGGAGCAGATAAAAGTCAGCGTGAAACATATAACGGATTCTATAAAGAATCCTTTCAACGCGATGAAGGATTGGGTGAAGGTAATGACGGAAGGAATTAAAGGAGTTGCTGGGAAACTTAAAACATTATTGGTTACGACACGTCGGATGGTGATAAGTATTGGTAAGTAGAATCTTGACTCTGGTATGCTCTTTTTGTTTATGTTTCTGTATTTATTAACTCTACTGCTGATAGCTAACAATGTAAGGCGATCGTACCACTAACGATCTTTGTAAGAGAAAAACTACAGCTCCAACAATGAAAAGGTTTTTTTGTAGCAGTCTCGTTGTTGTGTCGCTCAGTGAGATTTAAAATACTTGTGTTTTGAACCTCGCCTTAGTGACTGTTTCTATTGCTGACTATAGTAGATGGTAAATATTTTTCAGCAAATATTTTAGAGTCATCATTTCCATGGCTGAATTCTGTTACGAATAAATGCAACGATAAACTCGGGTCGCCTTATCAACACTGCTCCCGTATATTGGATAAACCGTATACAAATGGCAAGAGACAGTCCCGTTCGAAGCCACCGTGGAACTATAACTCTAGATATTTAGCTGACGTATCCTGTTACACGTTAAAACGTTATAAACGAATATGCGAAACTGCTGTCTACACGAGGACCACTATTGTGGCCACGATGAAAAGAAGTAAGTTTCTAAATATTTTTTTTAAATTCAACAGTATCCAAAACACTACACACATCAATATTATTTTAAATTGATAATTTTACTAAAAAAATCTGTCCTAATATTTTAATTACACATTTATACAGTTCTAATTTCTTAGCTATCATGCAGTATAAGCTTCAGGGTGATTTATTTATTAAGGTCTGTCTACAAAAATACATGTATAAGTTTCTTCGCATACAAACAATGTTCATGTACATGTACATTAAATTACAGACAAACATTGCATACATTGAATTACGGGTACGTAAACGTTAAATGAACAAAGTACTGAGAATATAGATTAAATCATCATTGTCTAGCCCATTTCCCAATTTATTTGTAGTCGGCGCAGTATGTCAGTCTCCTGACAGGATCAGGAGCATTTCTGTCAGACGCTAAGTCATCATTCACCTTACACTGCATATCAGCTCTCACACAATCCATACATCTTTTCTTTCTGTCTTCCTCTTCCTTTACAACCAAACACATTCATACCTAAAACTCTCTTAATTACATCCGTTTCCTCTCTACAAAACATGTCTGTACCAGGACATACGATTTCCTTTCATCATTTCTACCACAGGCGCTACTTTCAAACTTCCTCAATGTGAAATGTTATGTTAAAAAGGAAACAACACATGTACACACGTGATACCATCTTACTTCTTAATTTAAGATGAATACAATAATTATTCTTAAAATCGGTATGATCTATTTTCTTTTAATGACAATATTTTTTAATCTTCTCTAGAATTCCAATCTTTCGCCAGCCGCGTACAATCACTGCTTTCTGTCAAGATCCACGTTCATCACTCTTACTCGTTCAGTAGTAATGCCAGCCGCTCCGCCAGTCAAGTTGCTGCCGGCATCGTCACGGAGATAAGGAACAGAGCTGATCCACTTTTAACTTGGCTATCATGGAGCTCGTGTGTCACGAGTCTATTTCTTGTCCTTATTATTTTCAGGTGATTTTATTTCATTCAGGATTTTCCTAGATTTTATATTAATAAGATGTATTTATAAATACACCTACCGATGAGAGGTATCCAATGGTAAACGCTGCCTTAGTAATTTTCGCAGAAGATCGTATTTACATTTCGAAATGGTAGTGTGTAAATGCATTATCTTCCAATTAAAAGAGCCGTGATAACCGAGTGGTTTCGGACCTCGGCCTCCGATTCGGAGATCACGGGATCGAATCCGGCGTGCACAAACGTTTTTCTGAGTTATGTGCGCTTTAAGTAATTAAATATCACTCGCTTTATCCGCCAACTCGCACTTGGCCGGCGTGGTGGATTAAGGCCAATTACTCTTATTATGAGAAGGCCGAGTTCCTGCAGTAGGAACATTAGAAGGCTGAAAAAAAATTACTGGGGTTAATAACTCTTAACACATGTCTGAAGGCCATGTAGTTAGTAGTAATTATCATCATATCTATTATTACATCGTTATAAATAGTTGTATGGTAACCCGATGGTTTCGACAAAGAAAAAAAATGTTTTACAGGGATTGATGTCCTTAAATAGAAAGAATTGTCCAAAGTTAAGTCATATTTGGGATATTGATGGCATATACTAAAGTATCATACATTGTTATTAAAGAATTAGCTATGCTATTACCCCCGTGCTATCACAACAGATTTCTAAAATTGATCTGATTTTTTGAAATTTTATCTGTCCCTTAAAATTTTTCGTAACGAATATTAAAAAAATCCACCAGAGCTAAAAACTATCAACACATGTACGAGACTGGATCTCGGTTCGACAATCGCTACATCACAAAAGAGCTACGGAATTTGGACTTTGAGAGGTTAAAAGAAGGCAAGGAGACAATTCTGCCGCTTAATAGAAGAGAAAAGGCTAAATACATTACTGTGAGTATAATTATTTTCTACATGTCGTAAATAAGTCTCAATGTTTTCTATTACTAATGTTATATTATTCTTTACTTTCTTGTTGTTTCCAGACAACATCTTTCAGGCTTTTGGCATCAGAAAAAGTGTATCTAACAAGGTCTATAGTGCACATGGTGATCACTACATTCAAACTACTCATTCACATGGCGGCCGACTACAGTTTGTACTGGGTTTTGATGACTATACGCTACAATTGGAGATTTCAAACACCTCTACAGCGTAAGTTTATCTACAAAAATATCTACTTGATGTTCATGTTGCATTTTTCTAGAAATTTTCTTACGGTATCGTGTAATTTCACTAGCTACAGCAATTTTCCAACCGTAACAAGTTAACAACTACCATTAAAATAAAGTTATTAAAATTATCTAGTAACGGTTTAAGGTTCCCCATTTTTAGGCTAATCCTTTCATTACATAATAATGACGGATTATTCTGTCTTGTACTTGTATAAGCTAAGTATACTTTTTACTTCTATAAAGTCAACAATTGTGAAGCATTCTACGGTTTTTGAACCTGACTAGCGTGTATCTATCTTTTGCATTGCAAATTTTCCGTTAACTACCGTAGAGAGTAAATGAAAAATGTAGAAAAATCTATACATAATTCCTAGTCTCTACATTCATTATTTGTATAGTTGTTACATTACCAGCTCTGATAGGTGTAATTTCATTTAGCTGGTCCAGCTGATGCAGGCGTGCAAGTAGCTGGCACTGGACCAGTGGCAGAGATGCTCCGTTCTCTGATGAAATATTTAACCCTTCCACTGTCCACGCTCCCTTCCACCTCAGTCTCTTGTCTCCCCAATCCATACCCTCCTGATTTATACCGTTATACACAAATTGGTAAGTGATTATTAAGAATAATTTTTGGATGTAGAAAAAAGTGTTTTCGGATCCCATTTGTGCTTGAGCTACCATTGATGGCAAACAAATTGAATGAAACCCACTTGGCCAGCGTGTTAGAAAAATGACTATGAATCTCTTTTTCTGAGAGATGGCTTAAATTCTAGGTATAATTGGATCATTAAAACGGTTTTTATTAATTACAAATGTTCGTGCAAACTTCGTAGTTTATTTTCATTGGATTCGTTCAACCTTAAGCCATGACTACGAAGGTAGTCATATGGACTATGTTATCTTTATCTATCTAACAGTCACTATGAATATGTAGGTAAATGTAAAATGAATACAATTTGTCGCATTCAGGTGTATTGATTTTCCTGCTGTGGTTCTTTGCATTGTTCGAACCGTATGGACTACGACTGAGCCATGTTATTATGGGTCATTACCGACCGGAGCGGGCCAAAGCCAGGGCACTTTGGCTTTACAATCATATTTTGAGGAGCAGAGGTGAGGTCTTTATAGCATTAAAGAATGTTTACAATGAAAAGGTTTAGAGTATAGGGTCGCCTATTTTAGACTCCTTCCGTATATATACTTTAGAATCAACATTTTGGACAAACTGTTTTCTTATTTAATATATTCTCACACCTACTCGCTTTTAGTCAGTGAGGATCATTGACTATTTTTTCGTTAAAGGAGGTTCTAACTCCTGGCAATGGAGAATATAAGGTTCAGTGGAGTGATGTTGTTTTCATTAAAAATAGTTTTTTACAGGAAAATGATTCCATTTTGAATATTCATCAAAGCCCATAGGAATTACACGCTCTAATTCCTTTTCGTCGTTTCAACGGCTCGTCGAGGCGCGCTGCTCTGTATACAATGTATACATATTTCAGCAGATTTTTCTATTATACAGTTTTCGCTTTTTAACATTTTAATGGATGCAACTCTGTGAATGCGAAGTACTAAGAATGGTTTCACAGTTACTTGTTGTAATAACAACAAACTTAATGATAATTTAAAATCTTTGTTTGTAGTGGGTTTTGTGAAGTTTGCGAGGCGTAAGTTGCATAAAGATTACAAATATTCTAAAAGAGATGAATTGACTTTCGTGCACTGGTTGGATTCGATTTTGCCGTGAGTTAAATATTATAAATATTATAATTTGAATACAACATTAATGAACGTGTTTGTTGTTTATTATTTCTAACCTTAAAAAAGTATTATAATTAAAAATAAAAAGCCAAAGTCAGCGTCCTCTGAATATATAACATTATATATTAAACTGATCTAGCCGTAATTTGGTACTGAAGTGTTAAAGTTATGTATTAATGACCCAGTAAAAAATGAAAGCCTATTATTAATGTTTGACGTAATGATAAACTTTTCTATAATATTTCTCTGCTCTTTTTCTTCTCAGGTGCTGGTGGCTTCGATATTTGCTGGGAACACTTCCAAAGGATCCTAGTTGTTTGCTCTGTGGTACTGGAGAGGTATTAAATAAACCGGACTCAAAATTAATCAGGTATGTTATATAATATAGAATAGTTATAATGTAAAACGAGATCGGCTTCGTTTGAAAAATAATACATGCGTTTAGGTAATGAGAACGACATTTTAAAATCTTAAACATTTATCAACGAATAAGCGTTAGATTATTTATCATTCTAATAACTAGCTGGTAAAATATTATTCCAAACATTTACTGTGCAAGATATAAAAATATTTTCGTCATCGTTACCATAAAGATTCATTTATTAAATTTTTTTATTTAATACATAATATTTTGTTCCGTTCTCCTATTATTTTGTAGATGCGACACTCAAAATTGTCCTGGGGTATATTGTAACCATTGTTACAGTGATTTGGGTTTACTATGTACCATTTGTTTGAGTCCGGTCGATTACGGCGATCTCAGTGATGTTAGTTTGGAAAAGTAAGTAAATTATTTGCTTACACTATATTACATACTAATTGTACCCGGCGCGCGTCGCTACGCCAACAACTCAAATTAATTTAAGAAAAATAATTTTAAGTAAAATCAGTACATAAAATATTTAACATGTCATATTCGTTTCCTGGGTAAGAATAAATGGTCATTCTGATTTTCATACCAATCGGTTGAACGGGGCAGAAGTTGCTACACTGCAGCGCCACCTGCTGGCGAGTGGTATTAATGAACTTTCTGTCCTTCTTGTTTTCCCAATTAATTTCTTGGGGTTGGGGCAGTGTGCTAGTCTCCATCTGCGCTAAACACACTGCTAGGGTTATTGGCAATGGTTTTTACAGCCGGCCGCCTGCCTGACGCTAA
>DWHU01001942.1:0-11041 GCA_018247975.1 Parides photinus
CGGTGCGCGCCGGATTCGATCCCGCGACCACCGAATCGGAGGCCGAGGTCCCAAACCACTCGGCTATCACGGCTTCTAGGTTGGTTGTCTTTAGCTTAACAAATTATAAAATCAGTTAAATGAAACACTGACATAACCCACCAATTTTAATACATTGAACATAGTGTGTAGTCACTGAACTTATTTAACTACCTACTGCTTACTTTATTTAAAATTTCCACCATTAGAGGTTGCTACGGAAAACTACACATTTAGATACTTTAAAGGTTTTCACAATGTTTTGGCTGCGAAGGTGCAATACCTAGTAACAATAGTGACACTATGTATGGTATTATTATTATTAAAAATTACATATTATATTAGACGACTAGTACACCAATATTTAGTACAAATAACCACCATATAGAAATATTAATATAAGCAAATTGGCAGGAGTAGACACACATAGACATAGAAAATGTTGTCTAACAATAAATATAGTGTTTGTGTAATTTCTTTTTAAGTATTTTACCAGGTGTCGTAGACCTTCTTCATGTTAAATGCCAGTGGCTCCATACTACGTTGTTGCAATGTTTAATCTTTACACTGTGCCAATAGCATTATATTAATTTTTATATCAAATATGCCTATACGTACTTTATATAAAAAAAAAAATCACAGACATCCTATTTATTGAGCAGAATCGCCTCGTAAATTTTGCCCGGGTCGCTGCACACGTTTCTATTGCCCAAAGATATAGAAAACTTACATAAAAATGTTAACAAGAAATGAACACGCATTTAATGCAAACAAAATTTGTAGCGTTTAACATTTAAACTATTCTTATTAATATAGTCATACTTAAAACAGACATAGTTTTAACAAGTATTTTACAGATACAAGCCAAAGTAGCCTATACACTACAACAAGGCTTGGAAAACCCAAGTGTTTTGGCATCTAGACCTTGTGTTATGATTGACTACTACGGATTGGATAAGCCGCGCCCCATTAGATACACACACACATAGATAAACAAATTGCACGCTTTGCAGCACCGGCAAGGGCACATAAAGGAACAATACAACTACAAAGATTATTATGCTTCTACATCGCCTTTTGCCAGTGCTTGAGCGCAAAGGAGAACGTAAGCCCCTCTTTATAAGTAAACACTGGTACAAAGAAAATCCAATATCCGACATCAAGAGGCGGTGAGTTTGTTGCTGGGATGCTGGGTTTATTTCAGTATTTATTCAAGGTCCACAATGACCTCGCTTCCGCGTCGTCGAATGTACCTCTCCGTTATCACACATCTAACAACAAGAGGCCTCACAGGGCTAGATAAACAGGCGGACGACCCGTCGGATGCCTCGTCGGAAGGCGTGCTGGGGCGGTGGTTCGGCGTTTCCCCATAGCTCGGCGATGGGTTGTGGCGGGTTTCAGGAGCTCCGCACGCGTGCCGGTAGCACGTCGTAGAGGCAAAAGACCGAGCGGCAGACGGGGCAAGAGCCGCGCGACGCCAGCCATATACTGCCTATCGCTGACATACTCAAACCAGCCGTGCTGACCGAGCCGCTCACGCGCGCCGCCCACCACCGAGCAATACACGTGCAGCACCACAGCACCCTAGACAATTAACAAAAAAACGTGACAATTTCATAGACACCTAATCTCAGCTCTTCATTAATTCGCCTGCCCTTATCCCAATTACTTGGGGTAGGCGCAGTATGTCCTCTTCTTCCATTCATCCCTATCATATGCCAGGTCCACATTCACACCCTTCTCACACATATCCTTTTTCACACAATCCATTCATCTCTTTTTCGGTCTTCCTCTCCCCTTATATCCCTCCACATTCAGATCCAACACTCTCCTCGTAACATGATTTTCATCCCTTAGGAAGTAAATATAAGCATTATTAAGTATAGTTGAAATGGAAGCTTTAAGCTTCAATTCTGTTGGAAATAGTTAAAAGAAGTGTTTGTTAAAATTGTAAGTTCTAATCAGTAGAGTTAGCTATTGTTAACTCTTGTAGTCATTAAAATAATACCTGCAATTACATTGCTGGCAAGGCGGAGGCGCCAATCCTTCTAGGACGGCGGGAACAGGCTCACAGCGTCGATCGATCTTCACGTCGGCCATGTTCTGCATGCATCCGATGCACTGTTCTAAAGGCTAAATCCAAAAATTATTATTACTTTACTTTTAATGCAAGTAACACTAGAAAATATTTCATAAATATTTCAGCTTGTCTACCAGTTATTTAACAAAATATAACCATAACAGGGAGATGTTCATCCAATGATACATACATAATACATGCACTCATACTAGTCCATCATAAGTTGCAATATTGACAAAACACCAAAGTTTTGAACTTAGCAGCAGTAGTGTGCAGTACTCTGTACTTGATAAAGAAAAAAAATATGATAATTATAAAACAGGATGACTTTTCAGTTAGAAATTTTTAACTTACCTGATCAACATAATATATTGGGTTTTGGTCCACATAGTACTTGAACACAGAAATAAATTTGTCGATCAAGCTAGGCATTAAGGAGATATGTTCAGGCACACGCACTGGGCGTGCTAGTCGCGGCTGCAGTTCTCTCAGTCCAGCAGTGGTCACACGGAATGAAAACTGCTCTACGTCAGTCCTGATTGGTACCACTTCTATGTTCACATACTGAACTATTTCCTCCCCATTCTGAGTTAAATTGTGGCTGTCGGTCTAAAAAAAAAATTACTAATGTCTTTACAAAGAATTTATGATTGGTACCACTACTTTCTTCCTAATATTTACACCAATATATCAACAAATTTAATTAAAATTAAAAATCAAACAATTTACAAAAGCTAAAGTTTAAACTTATTATATTATTTGAAAATTGCCCAATTATAATAGTGAAAACTTACAGCTGTAGCCACCAAAGAACAATCACCCTGTTTTATGACATTCATTCCATATTGTGTAACCCTAATGAGCCAAGAGTCTGTTGCCACAAATTTGCTAGTAGCAGTCAGTGGTAGGGACACTTTATCCACGCTGCAAAGACAGTTTTATTTCATTTAATAACAATATATTAATTGGTACATAAATATATTTTTGTTCATTGCAGTTTCATTAGATATCTTGATAAACATATACCCTGAGATGAGAGAGAATTACAAAGAGATAGTTAGTCATTGATAAAAGAAAATTGGGTACTTTTTACCTTCGAAAAGATACGTTAATAGCATTGGCCACTACTCTCCAATCGCTGTTAGGCGCAGCGTAACGTACGAGTGGCCTCACAACTGGGTGCTTACTCTTATCGTATTCCCACCAGCAAACAATCTTATAGCACATCAATAATATAATGATCACTGTTAAACAAGCCGATGCAAGCATCCATGATCCCCGTTCGCCTCCGCACCAGAGCGCAAACACATATCCCAAGGGCAAGGAAGAATGTATGAAAGCTGTTATTGTAATTCTTTTCATATGGTATTCTATAAAGTTAATATTTTCAGAGCCCAGGAATCCTTCAAACAGCTGCGGTATTGTAAACCCCGCAGCGACAAATTCCGTGGGTGGATAAATTAAACATAAAGAGAAAAGCAAATAAAACAATGTTAACAGAACGTCCATTGTGATGTTTGTTAAAATTTGAGTATTTAAAATTCCTCTTTACAGGACATAGTACACAATGCTGAGGTCACAATATTAAAATAAACCACAAAGATCTACCCCTTTGCCACGACCAGAATCGTCTTATCTATATCACTGACATTAGAAGTTAAGAGCTTTGTAAGTATTGATATTTTGTTATTGCCATAATAGTATTGATGTATTTTAGTCTCTAAAAATTAATTAATGTTACATGACTTTAAAAAATTTAAATAACAATTTAAACATATTGTAGATATGGTAAATATTTAACGAATATGTAAAGTAATTGCTTATTTTTTTTAAAAAAGTAAACGAAAAGCTTATGAATGTTAAAAATTACAAAAATTCATTAGACTTCTAATTAATGCTCCTGTTTTAAATTCATTCGATTGGTAGTAACTGAACGTTTTCCGTTTGAAGAAGTGAATGTTACACATCTTTTTCCATCTACAAAGTTCGGTTGTTCTTATTATTGAATAATAAATAAAATATTTTTTTATCTATCCTACTAAAAAATGTTTAAAAGATAGCTACATAACGTAGGGTATAGACGCTCCTCATATTCGAAAGTATAGAAAAAAAAAGTTTTTTTCAATATGGTAACTCGGAAAAAAATTTTTAGTTTGATGTGCTATGTGGAAATACACATGTCAAACGTCGTTTGTCAATAGTTAATGTGGACACGTATTATTGCATTTGTTGAGTTTTTATGTTCACTTTGCTTAATAATTCTTATTTTCATTCGTGTCAAGAGAAGTATAACTAATTTCTGAAAATTTCTCTTTTGTAAAAGGATATCTTATATAAAGGTTAACTAAAAAATTAATAAATTTACTTTTTTATCAAAAGCAGTTTATATTTCAAAGTATATACTCAGTTTTATATTATTATAGAGAATAACTACAATAAAAACTAAAATGATTAGAAATTAATGTTATTAGAAATGTTACCGGTTTTCTCCCATATTTAAATAATTGTTTAAAACAAGTTAATACCCTAAAAGTTTTATCTGCCCATAAATGTTAACATTACGAGGCATAATTGATGTATTTTTAAAATAGTAAATAACAATCTTCCTAAATTATAATAGGTTTTACGGAGTTTGTCATAGTTTTGATCATATTTACCATTTAAAAGTTTTTAAATACTATGTACTGTTGGAGTTTCAAGACATGAGTAACTGCATGATTTTCATCCATTACTTTAATGGGACATAATTATGCTACAGGGCAGTGAAATTAATATAACAATTAACTACTTTATGTGTAACACATATTAATCTATATCAGACATTTATTAATCTGCTTTACAGTGCAATGGCGGGTGTAGAACAACCCTGCTATACCTTGATTAATTTTCCAACTGATGCAGAGCCTCATAATGACATGCAGTTAAAACTTGATCTAGGTAAGGTAACATAATATTGTTATAAAAACAACTCTGCATTTCCATATTTTTCATTTATTTATAACATTTCAAATGGCACATGTTACCACCTATACAACTCTAAGAAAAAAAGAGTTTACTGTGAAATATAGTATGAAGCTCATACTATATTTTATACTAACCAATATCTGAATCTAGAACAGAATAAAAATAATTGTTTAAGTTTGATGCATTATATGAAGGTGATACAATCAGCTTCTAGTAAATAGTATATTTCAGTTGCATCAAGTTACTGTCATTTTCATTACATTTTTATGTCAAGTGATAAAAATAATTTAAATATTTTTTGTACAGAAAAAGGTGATATCAAGAAGAAGATAGAAGCATTAAAGAAAACAATTGGCATAATTCTATCTGGTGAGAAGATCCCTGGGATTTTAATGATAATTATTAGATTTGTGCTACCTTTGCAAGACCACACCATCAAGAAACTCTTACTCATCTTCTGGGAAATAGTGCCAAAGACAACACCTGATGGGAAACTGTTACAAGAAATGATTCTTGTTTGTGATGCATACAGAAAGGTATGTAATTTAATTAAACTAAACATAAAAAGTGTGATGTAGATGAATATTAATGCAATATTAATACTTACATGCAGACAGACTATTAATTTCAAAACATTTGATCTAAAAATTGTTAAAGTTTGTTGCATTTTAAAAAATATTTATTTATTTTAGTGGAAATATTGAAATGTTTTTTCTTTTTATCTGGCAATAATAATGATTTTTTTTTTATCTATTTCTTATACTCTTTTAGGACTTACAACATCCTAATGAATTCATTCGTGGTTCAACATTAAGATTCTTGTGCAAGTTGAAGGAGCCAGAGCTTTTGGAACCCCTAATGCCTGCTATTAGAGCTTGTTTAGAACACCGTCACTCATATGTCAGACGGAATGCTGTTCTTGCTATTTTTACAATTTACAGGTGTTGTATGTTTTATTGATACTTTTTTATGTGATATCTAGTATGGTGTTAAAGAAACGTGGAATGTATAAAAGAGTTACAGATCTAACTGTATATATAACTTTGGAAGCAAAGTATCTACTGATCTGTTGATTTTTGAAATATTTATTCCCCATCAGTAAAAACTGCTACATTTTTATTCTTTTTAGTCTGGTAGTATTCAAATAACACCATAAGCTTAATGGGGTTTATAAATGTAGAGATTAATATCATCTTATCACACAGGAACTTTGAATTTCTAATCCCGGATGCACCAGAGCTGGTAGCTAACTTCCTCGAGGGTGAACAGGATATGTCCTGTAAAAGGAATGCATTCCTAATGCTTTTGCATGCTGACCAGGAGAGAGCTTTGTCATATCTTTCGTCAAGACTGGACAATGTACATGGCTTTGGTGACATACTGCAACTGGTTATTGTTGAACTGATTTATAAGGTCAGTGGTCAGTTCTGTTTTTTATTTGCAAGTGAAGCAATCTATTAATGACTGATTCACTTAAAAGTTTGAGCTCATTTTACATAACTCACTTTAAGAAACCAAAACAAAAAATTCCGTGAGAAACTGAGCAGTATTGTAATGGAAAGAGTAGAATTATATTTCTATTTGATTACAGAAAAAGTTTAAACACTTGTGCGGTACCATTACCATTTATAGTTGAGCATTGCAGTGCTAATGATTAATGAAGTGCTATAAATTGTATCTAAAAATGTGGGTGTTTTAAGTTTGTATTATTCAGATCTAGTGCACAGTAGTACCATAATACTTGAAATGGAAATTCAAGGAACATTAATGATAATGATGTTTGCATAATGCAGGTGTGCCACACAAATCCGTCAGAGCGGTCGCGCTTCATCCGCACGGTGTACGGGCTGCTGAACGCGCCAAGCGCCGCTGTGCGTTACGAAGCTGCCGGCACGCTCGTCACGCTCTCCAACGCGCCCGCTGCCATTAAGGTAAAATAATCTCTTAAAAGATATTTTAAAACTCTTTTATAATGAGAGCTGTAATAGCCGAGTGATTACGGACCTCGGCCTCTGAATCGGGGGTGGCGGGTTCGAATCCAGGCGCGCACAGAGCGCGCACAGATGACTTTTCTAGTTCGTGCGGTTTAAGAAATTAAATATCACTGGCATTCCCTAGGAGGGTTAGTCATGGCTGCGGCCGGCTGTGAAAACAGTTGCCAAAAACCTTAGCAGTGTGTCTAGCACAGGTGGGGACCGAGACACTGCCCCAACCCCAAAAAATTATTTGGAAAAATAGGCAAGACAAAAAAATTTACAATAGTGTGTCCCAGCCATCATCATGTTACAGATGAGAGAATTTTTTTATTTTATATATTAGGCAGCAGCAGCTTGTTACATCGACCTGATCGTGAAAGAGAGCGACAACAACGTGAAGCTCATAGTGGTTGGGCGGCTGCGGGAGCTGCGCGCCGAGGGCGGGGAGGCGGCTGCGCGCGCTCTGCCCGAGCTCGCTATGGACGTGCTGCGTGTACTGGCGGCATCTGATCTGGACGTGCGGCGGCAGACGCTGCAGCTTGGTTAGTTCGCCTACGACTTGCCTCCCAGTGACTACAGCCACATACAGAATAACATTCCGCCACAGCCCTTATTTTTACTATGTTCTTTGTGGTTTGATATTGCAGCGGATGATATAACTTCAGTGTGATTTCACATGCCAATGAGGCAAATGATGTTGTACATTTATTATTAAATGTAGGCATGACTTTTTTATCTTACAGTCTTATAAAACTACACAATGTGCTCGACAATGTTTGACAAGATGCTATTGCAGAACACCGCGATGGAAATTTCTAGATTGCTTTCTTCAAAATGGCGACAACATTTTTACTTGATTTTGAAGGTTGAAGAATTTTCACGCGATTATTATTTTGTTTTCTTTTTTCCAGAAATAATATGTTAATAATTCTTGCGCTGAGATTCGCAGCGATGGTGTTATTAGTATTGCACCTCGCCAATCAACGAAACGGCGTCTTATTTTCTGTTATTCTTGTTGTATTTGCGTCTGTTATTATTGTTGCTGGATTCTTGTTTTCTCTCTCAAAGGACCAATTTGTTGGAGACGATAAAGGAAGAATAACCAAAGACTTTGTTTTATATATATTTCTGGGTTTTATTAGAATCGATTAGATAGACATGACAAATATTGACAGAATGTTGCTATTATAACAAATCATGTTTTCCACACTCAAGTATGTAAGGCGCTCGGACACACTAAGACAACTCGGCACGGGTTTGATTCCTACTGAGGTTGCGCTTTTGGTGATGGGAAAACATTGTAAGGAAACCGTCATGTTACCAAATACAACAGCTTTCGTGAATCTTGGCGTGATGGATAAATTGGACGACTCTGTCAATAGAAGACAATGACTCAAGTCCCAATAGCGGAAACACTAATTGGGCTGTGTATTTATTTATACAGAATTTTACAGATTATTCTAATTAGAAAGTAGTTCATATTCTGCACATAAACATTAAAAAAAAGTAGCTTTTCCGTCTAAACTAAAAGCAGTGATGGGCTAGAAAAATGACTGTATTATGTAGTAAATTATATTCTTTCACGTTCAGCTCTGGAGCTGGTGAGCTCCCGTCATGCGGAGGAGCTGGTGACAGTGTTGCGTAAGGAGGCTGCGCGCGCACAGAACGCTGATCACGACGACGCTGCCAAGTACCGCCAGCTCCTGGTGCGCGCAATGCACCGTGCCGCCATCAAGGTATTTGAGGATACCAATTACTTTATAAATAGACAAAATATTCACAATTTTTTTTATTTATTATTAATATTTATGTATTTTCACAAAATACTTTTTTTTTTTATTTTAAATCTAAAATAATCTAACAACTGCAGAATATAGTGACATAAATATGAGGGTGGCCACTAAAATAAATACTTTGCCAACAAACTGGGTTGCCAATATAATAACGTCTACTTTACCTTACAAATGTAAGTGTCACAGATAATTCTGAAAATGAATCAACAAATGTTATTGGTGCTCTCGAAACTGGAGGAAAAGCCGAATCAACGAACTAATAATATAATAATTGCAGTTACTAGTAATGTGATGGTAACGGTGGATAAAAACTTAAAAAACTGTTAGAAGAAAACCAAAATTTATCTTTGAAATGTCGTGTGGGCGCAGTTCCCGGAGGTGTCCGGCAGCGTTGCGCCGGCGCTGCTGGAGATGCTCGGCGACGGCAGCGAGGCGGCCGCGCACGACGTCATGCTGTTCCTGCGCGCCGCACTGTTCACTTTCGCCGATCTCAGAGACCTGTTCTACCAGGTAACGTCTGTTGGCCATGCGTCTAGTGTGAGACGGGATGGTTGAGGTAATACTTTAACAATTTATGCAAAGTAATCAAATAGTTGTGCTGTCGGTTTTTGCTGTGCTACCACTTATGACCAACTGAATATGTTTTTTCTCAATAGATCAATTAATTAGGAAAATACCTCATTGTATTTCGAAACAAAGAGTTATCAAAACTCCTTCGTTGTATTAAGGATATCCAGTAGTTTTTTCATTCCAAATATAGCGGTGTCTCTTGTCTAACCTACCGATAATTATTATGTTAAAAGTTATCAACTTATGACTCTTCGAATTTTAGTAATCTTTTGTTACTAAGTTTAAGTTATAATATTTATTTTCATGTTTTACAGAAACTCCTGGAATCAATCACCAATATTCGTGTGGGCAAGATCGCACGTTTTGCGCTGTGGCTTGTGGCGGAGTTTGCTGACACGCAAGAGCGTGCACAGGCCGCTTTAGAAGTTTTGACTTCAGTGATCCCCATGCCGTCCAGGTCTGATGAAACTGACAAGGTCTGTAATATAATTACGACGTACCTGCTAATATAACCTATGATATTCTTCAACAATCTATCAAATGATTTACCCAGGAAGTAAACGAGAGAAAGAACATTGTCCTCTTTTACTTTTATGGCGGCTTTGTAGTAATAAGGATCGGTCATGTCATCCGATGTTTTGTTACCAGGAAGAAGAGAATCAATCTTCACAGAAAGTGGAGATGCCTGCGCGGCAGCTGGTGACAAGCGATGGTACTTACGCCTCACAATCAGCTTTCAACTTGCCGACGTGAGTATATATAGCGGATACCGGTAACGTCAATAATGACTTAATATTCGCTACAATTTCAAAGATATACCTGGATAGAGTGCTAAGGTTTAGTTTGTTCCAGGGCTGCGAGCGCGGAGACGGCGGGCCGCGGCGGCGGGCTGGGCGCGGCGCTCCGTGAAGGCGAGAGCTTCACGGTGGCGTGCGCGTGCTCGGCGCTGGGGAAATTGGCACTTCGTCTGCAAGCGCCTCACTCCACGCGTGCGCTGCACCTTGCCGCCGCACTGCTCGCGCACCACAAGCAACACCCAGGTACACCGTCCCGCAACATCTTTTAAAAGCTTTTTCACAATTTGACATATATTTTATTACTGTATCATAAGTTTTATGCATTGTTCTTATGTTGAGGAGTCGCTGAGTTTACGTGTGTGTGTAGGCAGTGGCGGCGGTCTGACCGCAGACGACGTGGAACACGCAGCGACGATGCTGCGCGCGGCGGCCGTGCAGCCGCCCGTCGTGCGCGAGGCGCTGCTCGGCGCCACGCGCGGCGCGCTCGCCGCACTGCTCGCGCTGCCGGAGCGCGCGGCGGTTACCCTGCTGCCGCACACTGAGGTATCCGCACGCGTATACACGCAATAATAACATATTTTTTCCTTTTTAAATTGATTATAGGTTAACAAATATTGAAACAAGAGTATTTTATTTAGCCGTGATAGCCTGGTGGTTACAGACCTCGGCCTCCGAATCGGGGGTCGTGGGTTCGAACCCAGGTCCTGCACCAATGACTTTTCTAGTTATGTGCGGTTTAGAAATTAAATATCACTGGCTTTCCCATAGAGGGTTAGTGTCAGGCAGGCGGCCGGCTGTAAAAACCATTGCCAATAACCCTAGCAGTGTGTTTAGTACAGATGG
>DWHU01001943.1:0-11040 GCA_018247975.1 Parides photinus
GTCGGCGGTGATCTCATGGCGGATCTTCACGCGAAACTGTCGATGCGCAGGAGAGGGATATCCGGAGCCGAAAGAACCGGCGGCTCCCTACTCCAAACCCTAGCCAGCATCATACCAGAACCTGGTGATCAATCATCGCCTCAACAATCCTCCAGCGACGACGACTGGGAGTAATCACATCGCTTTAAGTAACTAGTTGCAATTTTAAACAGATCGAGTATCAAATTAAAATTTATTAAATAGTTAAAACTTACCTGTTACTAATTAAACATGTCCGTTATTTATAGTACGTTTAAATGTAATATGGGATATTTTTGTGACCGGTTCGCATGATGTTTCTGTTCGATCCAATGGCCGGCACCTTCTCGGAAACGAGTCGTAATATCGCATGAAATTATCGACGGCACCCGCCCGCTCGCTGCTCTTATAAATTGACCAATTTAAATCTAAACATTTAATAAAAAAACGATCTTTTTAATCAAACTTAAAACGACATCTTACCACACTGAAGTTATTTAATATATAAAGCTGATGAGAGAAACTAATCTGGTTGATAAGTACACCTGGTTATAACGTGGCGTTAGTTATTATGATACACGCAGCAACACTTTATTTTTGTAGCTTTGAGGCTTTAAGTTTATTTATTCAGATAAAAATTCATCTGAGTAACTAAACTTAAGTCTCTATATATCTGGTTTGAAGGGCGTTATAAGCTTGTTACTATAATAAATGTTACTGTAAACTAGATATAAATAAATTGTTAATGGTACTGTTTGGAGGCAGACAGGCGCGCGGGTAACTGAGCACGCGCTATCGTAATGATAAAGCCTAAAGTAACCACGTCTATTATTACCGTAGTAATATCGGTAACGATTGTTCGCGTTCAAACGGATTTCTATTTACGTACGCGGATCGGAAAGGGCCCTCCGGTTCCGGGAGGTTATTACGATAATCGCATTTCTCACTAGCGGCCGTCTCGCTTTCGTTTCTGGGAAGGCGCGCCGGCGCGGGCCTTCCTCGCGAACTATCAACTGGTTCGGGCGATTAGCATTTCCAGAATTGTGAACGAGAAAAAACTACACACACACAACACACAAACACACGAACACACGTAATATCTCTTGTAATATCTATACGCCGTTACTGTACCGCCAATTTGATCTGTACCATACGAATTTTATCCATTTTTTCGACTAAACACATTTCTGCGTAAAACATATTTATATATATCAAAGTAATATTCATAAAAACACTTTTCGTTTAAAATTATATACTATAGATTTTATATATAACAGCTTAACAATGATATGGTCAATTAGTATTGTAGCTATAACCTTGTAAGCTCTTGTCGTACATGTAATACGAGTATGGTAATTAATAAGTGCTTTCAACCAAACTCCTCAATGGCTTAAGAATCGAACCAGGGACTGCAGTATAAAACAAACGCTTACACAGTTAAATGTATTTATTATTGTTGAATTTATCAAGCGAAACTTCCATAGGTAGAGAAGGTGGAGTAATATCTCGTTGGTAACAAGAAAAAACTAGAGGTTTCACTTTTATTGTGTGATATGTATAGAAAAGGACAGACTATACTTCTCTTATGATATTGAAATTGTTTATTATAAATTTATAACATGTGTTAGAGCTGGATATAGTTAGAGGTATCGTTTAAGAACATGTGATGAGCGTGGCCTATTTCGGGAGGTGCTAAATATAAAGTTAGGCGTACTAGAAATACTTTTAATTTCAACGTTTTGGCTTCTTATAGATTTACTGTTAATAGAGTTTATCCATGAAATATAAATCACCGATGAGGCTTGACTGTTGTGAAATTTTTGATCAATTTATACATAAAGATAGCACTTCTTATATATTACATTTGTTATCGAATTTAGCACGTAAACGATTAATTTATCACGTATCAAGTTTTATTAAATCGTTTTATATGAAGTTGTCAATTTACGACTGTTAAGTAGAAATGTGAAATCAGACATCGAGTTAGGTTGTTGGTGTTTAAGGATTATTATGATGTTAAGCGAGTATTCAGAAATTCTTTATAATCGATACGTAATAAATTTTGTAATATACGTATTATACACAGATCAATAAATCAGTCTTAACGTATTAGTTATTCCCATACAATTACTTCCTTTCAATGTTGGGTTGGAACTAATCCGGGGTGTTGAAAAAAAAAACTTCTTTTATAGTCCGAATTCCTTTTGAATGAGTACGTGTAAAGAAATTTAGAAATACATAAGAGTTTTAACAAAATCTCTAGTTATATGAATACTTTGTTGGTTAAAAGAATTTCGCGAGTATATTTTCGTGTGGTCGCTGAGCAACGTGACGAGTTTATTTTACATAGGAAACGTTTGGTGGATTTTCGGCGGTGCCTTTTTGTTACGTTTTAACGGCATTTGTATTCCGAGCGGTGTATCCGTGGTACGAACAGTTAAGTTCCGACGAAACTAGCTGTATGCACCCGAGCTCTGTCGTACTATACGTGGATTAAATTCAGCTTACTAATCGTTCGGAATAACCCGGCGCGGCGCGATTGTCCCTGGAATACTAAAATAGTGGCCCTTTACACAACGAACACTTGTACAAACGTGCTGTGGTCATTTCTGTATGTCTATGAGTTGTCTGATATATTTGTAAAGTATTTATTCCCCCATGTTCTGATTGATGATCGGTCGCGGCGCCTCGCGTCGGCTGGAGGCGGGCGAGCGAGGCGTCGATTTAGTTATTAGAAGCCGGTTCTTGCCTGTGAAGCATGAATCAGACCTCAATAGATCTAGTTTGGTGTACATGTGGATATCCTCGTATATCTCCTATCCGCCGCGTTGAATGTCAAGCGCGAGCGCAGCGCCCCCGGCGTGGGTACTCGCGTAATAAATGGCGGGATTGATTAATGACCGCTTGACATAATCTCACCGCGACCACCACTCATACATAATGTATGGACTACGCCGGAATTAGCTTTTGCCGTGAGAGAGTTGCTTTTTCTTGACAAATTATAGTAAACCATCTACAGTTTGTAAAGCGCGTTTTATTTACTCCTGTATATACACATAAAACTTGTGCCGTCGTATCAGCAGCTGCTTTCAACTCTTGAAATGATCATTATATCCAGCACCAATATTAGCGTAAGTCGTGAAATTAAATCTGAGTAGCTTTAAGGTGGCTTTTATAATAAATTTAAGAATTGGCTTATATAATGTATTGTTAAGTAATGAATTTGTTAACGAAATTATGTATATAGTTTAGTTTATACGTCGATGTTTTATTGTATAAACTTAGGTTACATAATCATTATGTATTTAGTTAGTAACACTTGCCTTCATAGATTTATTTTAAGTATTGACTGATTGGTTTAAATTATCTAGTGTTGTTTTTATACAACTATGCATTACATTTTCTTTTATTAATAGATCAATGAACATATGCAATTTTATTTTAAATCAAATTTACAACGGGCATACATATTTGTATACATATATATATATTATTGAATAATGAAGTTATCTCTTTTAACTGTTACATTTTGATATCGTTAAATGATTAAATTATTTGTGTAATGCAAGCTGTGCGTATAAATGAATTGCCCGCGGAGCATCGCGCCGATCCGACGCCGTTTTCTAAGCTTGTGTAAATAGAGTAACGAGATGCCCATTTTAAATGTTTAATCATGATAGTAATCCTCCTGTATACAAACGTTTGTTGTACGAATTGAATTTTAAATGTTACGATGTAGAATGGTATGTCATTAATAAATGAAATAAAAATCTAACGACGCTTTTGTTTGATTTCTCATTCCTTTCTTCACATCTGAAGGTTAGACCTTGACTTTAAAAATAGTTATTCCTCTTATACATAATAGGGATTTCGTGAAAGAGACCCGCACCTTATTCTCGTAGCCTTGAGACACAAGATATCAAGTATCGTTACCTTAATAATTTCACTAGCTATAACGTCCTGCAAACCGGAACACAAGAATCTTTGCATACTACAGTCCGGTGGCAGATGTGAGCCGCAGAGGTAACTACCTAGACGGTCTTCTGCAGCAGAGACTACACCGGTATGATTCCTATCACAAATACTGGCCCATTAACGTAAATTTTGCGACTATTTTTGATTTTAATCTTATTCATCATAATCAGCTAAAGGTTATATCAGTGATGACGCATGACATGTCCGAGATACATATCTTTCGTTTTTTAACAGTCTGTATAAGCTTCCGGGTTATACTAATATTTTGAAGAACGCAAATCGTCATACTGTAATATGATATATAAAAAGATTTATTGAACTACCATGAGGTGTGTTTTAGTTAAAAGATTTTATGTTACATTTGTCGAACTTAATGCCAAGAAACATTCTGTACCAGTAAAACCTGGAAGAAAGTTGATAACTGATCTCAAGTTACTACTTATGTGCCGAGGTGTTTTTTTATAATCGAGGTCGTCAAATCATGGTTCGATTTCAAGTTCCCACCAGAAACGAGTGATTCCGTAACATGGTAGGGTCAGCGACTTCTTTTTAAGCATTCCGATTATTTATAACGGCAGAGGCACCTCGCTAGAAAGCTACGTGTTTCGGGTTTTACACGGCATTGCCCCAGAATAACGTTCATCGAGATTTCTCGGTATAACAGCGTCGAGTATTTCGGAATCGGAAATAAGGATTCCGGGAAACCGCTGGCCTCAGCGACGCGCGCGTGAGGACGCTGCCTCGCGTGGGTGTGATAAACAACCTTTAGCCGCCACCAGCTCCACCATTATCATACGCTAATAGCATATCACTTACATTCATAATAACAAAAAAGATAACGTACAATTCGACGAATCCCCATAATTTATAAATAAGTGCGTATTTTAAGGAAACGATGTTTTCAAACGAATGACACAAACTTACTTCTATTTACTGCTACCACTGCAGCTCGTATTTCTGTAACCAAACCGTGTACATATTGCTGTGGTCCGGTTTGAAGTGCGTCAACCCAGTGAAATTACTGAAGTAACAAAACATAATATCTTATATCTCAAGGCGACGAACACATGTTCGGTGGTGTATACCATTCTAACTAGTTCTTTTTTGTGGGCAGGCGTATCATTCCACACCAGGTGAACGTACCGCAGGTCTTGTTACTGCGAAGAATAAAAAAAAATATGTACCTATACCAAATAGTCAGGTATTTCTGCGGTTTTTGTCACAATAGGATTTATAATTAACTCATAGAAAACTAGACATGTTTAATTTCAGCTCGCGTGGCGGTGGTTTTCTTTTCTCGGAAAGGAAACTAATTATGCGCACAAAGTAAGTGCTACGTTCTTGGCCGCATCAAATACGAAGATTAATGATAGTGGTGATTCAGAATTATTATGAAAAACTATGCTGTACATGTTTGTGTAACTATAACTTTAAGCAACAATCATTATAACGATATTACTAAGAATTTAAAAAGCGTAATAAAAAATACGGTTTTAAAAAAAAACTAGGAAACCGTTCTTTATAAAATAATTTAAGTATTTATTATAATTCTAGATAATGGCTAACTCAACAAAAACTTATTTTAATGTAATTTATAACAGGTAATAAAATGTACACAAAAAAGAGATACATGTGTATATCTTGCTCTGCGTGATCGAATCAGAAATTAGGAGACCCTCGAGAAAATAAAAGTCACCGTTATAGCAAAAAATATTACTGGAATCAAGTGTCAACGGTCAGGGCACATTGCGCGAAGGACTGACGGCCGTAGGGCAGCAGAGGCATAGAGTGGCAGCTGCATACCGGTTGATGCGGTGTTAGAAGATCCTCAAAATGGTCCGAAGATCTGGTGAAGGTCGCGAGAAACTGCTGGATGTGAGCAGCGCAATATCGATTGAGGGAAGATCCTTGGGATAGGCCTGTCCCCTGCAGGCAGCGTCTGTCAGCTAATAATAGTAATGATTATGACTATATTAGAAGCACCTTATCAATTCTAATTGATAATTAAACTGAGAATTGAATAAAATTATTTAACGTTTTTAAAGTGATGCGAAACCCACAACTAAACAACCAACGTTAAAGATAAGAGTTCCAAAGTTACCGTGATAGGTAGAATTGAATATAGGATATGTCTTGAAATAAAATGAGACACTCGCCTCTTACTAAGTCTTTTCAATTTGAATACGATCAAGTCTTGGATACTCAGCACTAACTTGAATAAAAAAAAACACATTCAAAACATTTCCTCCAAAAATTATAAAGTGCCTTATGTATGTGCATTAACACATACGTTATTTGATAAAGATTTTGGTAACAGCTAATTTAAACTCGAATAAAAACTACAACAAACATTGATTTCCTGAAATCACTAATCTAATATTACTGTCTCTAGTTAAATTTGTTATTTTAGAACTACAAAATAGAAGACATCTAATGTTTTGCTGTTCCGTGTGATTTAATTACATTTATAAGAAGAATAATCACAGTTGCTTGTGAAATTTCGTAATAAAAAACTGAAGAATTAATTATTATGTTCAAAAAATAGAAAAAAAATATTTGTATTCAAGTGAAAGTGTTACACAATTTTTTATAATTTTTTTAGTGTTTTGACCATAGATAAAATAAAGGTTCAAATAATAGGACATACTTTGACATTGACGTCTGTAACTTTACACACGTGCGTTTGTGATTTGAATTTATGTAGTATTTTCAAATTAGTTAAAGTACAACATTTATTACCTTTGTTATTAGCGCTTAGTATAGTTATAAAAAAACTTTGAATATTGTGGTTTAATATTATTTATAAGCTTTAAACAGAAATCTTAACTAAAGATGTTAAAATCTAAAAGAAAAAGCTCGGAGGTTGTCGCAGAGTCGGCGAAAAAAAGGAAAGTACATTTCAATGAATCAATAAAGGAACATAAGGATTCTCCTGATAAAAATAAAAATACAGGCAAGAATAATCAAAAACCTAAAAACTTGAAATTCAAAAACAAAACTACTAAAGATATAAAGAACACTAAAAAGTTTGAACCAAAATCAAATTCTGCTGAAAAGGATAACAAATTAGTCCCTAAAACTAAAGGTAATTTTGTTAAAAATAACAAAGGAAAGTTCAATAAACTTTCTAATGTAAAGGGCAAACCGAACTTTTCTAAGGAACAAGATGGTGAAAAACCAAAATGGGCTGAGATGAAAAAAGAAAAAAAAAATTTGCGGTTGACCCGTCGCAAAGCAAAAGCTACTGCAGAAATATTTGAAATTTCTCACAAAGCTAAATTGCTGTCTGCACAAATACAAAGGTAAATAGAGCAAGGAACTGGCAATTTATCAATTAATTTAGAAATCACTTGCTTTTATTTTGTAAATACAATATTAAATTTTTGCGATAATATAATTTTAACACTATGTATAAGTTTAACTTGTTTAAGATACATTTAATAGAAAATAAAAGATTCTTATTATATATTCGGGTTTGTTAACATGCTATGGATGTTAGAATTTGATAAAATTGTATTCAGTTTTCTTTTATTGATTATGCTCGTATACAAAACAATTTACTGCAAGTGACACTAACTGTTATCAGATATTGATCTAATAATCAATGTGTTTCAACATATAAAGAGCTCGAAAATCATAAATTTTTTTAGAAGTTATCACAAACAGGCACAACATTACCTGAGTTTACTTCATTAATCATAATTAACACACACATTACAGGAAAGTTATTAAACCAGATTTCAAGATGAAAGCATGCAAAGAACTTCACTGCTTATTGAAGGGTCAGTATAAATCTATTGCTCTCACTCATGACTTGAGCAGAGTAATCCAAGTGCTACTAAAGCACAGTTCAGAGGACATTAAGAGTGAAATAACTGAAGAATTGTTGGACATTATGGTGCCAATGATGCAATCAAAGTATGCTCAGCATGCTGTAAAAAGGATAATGAAGTATGGTACAGACTTTATACGTCATGAAGTTATAAAGAGACTCTTTGGTCATATAGTGTCCCTGGCTACTCATACCATTAGCGCACCAGTATTAGACTACACATATGGTGAATTTGCCACAAAAAAGGAGAAATTATATATGCAACAAGAGTTTTATGGTGAATTATATAAAAATGTGAGTACACTTAATTTCCTTTTTATGCAAGTTAGTTTTGTTTTAATACCATTTTCGACAATTAATTTATATGTTGTTATATGTATTCTGGGAACACATGTTAACAAAATCAGATATAACTGCTTTTCTTAAAAAAAATATTTAGTGTTCATTATTTGAAAAGAAGTAAGTTGTTTATTTATAATCTTTATGTTACAGTCTAAAGATGACAAAGTGAGGACTCTCAGTGACACCTATAAGGAAACTCCGGAAATGAAGTCTGCTATAATACAGTCATGCAAAGCAAATATACAGAAGATATTGGATAAGAATCTACATGACAGCGAGTGTGTTATAATATTATTTAGAAATTGAAATTCATTATATCACATTATAGATAGATAGAAGAGCCGTGATAGCCGAATGGTTTGGGACCTCGGCCTCCAAATCGGAGGTCGCGGGATCGAATCCGGTGCGCACCGATGACTTTCCTAAGTTATGTGCGCTTTAAGAAATTAAATATCACTGGCTTTATCCGCCAACCCGCACTTGGCCAGCGTGGTTGATTATGGCCAAAAAATCTCTCCATTAAGAGAGAAGGCCCTGAGTCCCAACAGTGGGAACATTTAGACGCTGAAAAATAAAATTATCACGTTAGCTTGTATTTGTTGAGTGATAGATATGGTATATGAACTTCCTATAAAAATCACTTAGCCCAATCTGCTAACCATATCCAGTTTTCACCAGCCACCCTTGCACTGATTGTCTGGACAGGGGATGGCAAAATTTTATTTTATAGTTTTAATTAAAGATAATTTTATGAAAAATATCACTTTAATAGATATTATAGAATTTTGTTTTTATTGTTTCCAGATTATTTCAAACAGTACTGTATGATTATATCTGCGAGTGCACATTGGAGGACAAAGCAGAACTGATCTCATCATTAAGCCCTCTTATAGTCCCTCTCAGTAACTCACTACCAGGTGTCAATGCTGCTAGCATATGTGTGTGGCAAGGTACCAACAAGGACAAAAAGGTATAATTAAATATGTAATAAATTAGGCAAATGTCATTCGTAATTATTTAAGAGTTCTTCATTGCAAGAACATATAAAGACTATCAACAATTGGCTAATACTTGACATCTATCCTCTATGGGCTGTTCTATCTGTCAGTATACAAAAGGAGGAGTATGCAAGATGAATATGCTTGACCACCTTGTCTTATTGTTACTTATCACTATGAGATCACAGATATCAATTGTTAAAAATGTACAGATAGAAACCTCTGGAGCATTCATTTAAATTAACATTGGTATAAGTGGCATTATGTCGGAATTGGCTTGACATAATCTTACTTAGTTTTTCTAGCTCTTTATAAGTTATATTTTAAAGTATTTAAATTGGGAGGTTTAGATAAATTGTGAAGCCCAAATTTTTTGAGATTCCTGATAATATTTACGTTTTTAAAAAAATTATGAACAAGCCCCAATAAATTTAGGTAATGCTTTATATTTTTTTTTAATAATAACAAGTCAAAAAGCATTGCTCAGAAAATGGCAATAGGGCTTTTTTCACGCAAGAGATGGATTGAGGAACATGGTCGGACAGACACCTGAGTGACCACAACAGTGATCATTTCTTTGAAAAAAAGCCCTTGAAATGGAAAAAAATTATTTTGTTTTGGCAGGATGTATCCATAATTTTGTCTAATTTCATTTGTAATTTACTTTTTAGACTATATTGAAAGTAGTGAAGGAACATGTGGTGGCTCTATGTAAACACAAAACAGCTTATCGATTACTCATAACAATATTTGATGCTGTTGATGATACTGTTTTAGTGAAGAAGGCTATTGTATCTACTTTGGCTAGCAACTTAAAAGATATTGCTAAGGATCATTGGGGTAAAATGGTAAGTAACAATTAATGGTTGATCAGTATAATGCTGGCGCCACATTGTTATGGGCAGATGTATATACCATTAGATGAAAACTTGCATGTTTCATTGCTGATTTTATTGGAGACAGGTCTGTTGCAGAAGAATGTCTAGGTAGGTACCACCGTGGCTTTTATTACTGGCGTCAACAAGGAGCGTGCGAACATTACTATGTTCCAGTTTGAAAGGTGTTCTAGCTGGTACAAATTACTGAGATAACGCGACTTAACATCTTATGTTTCTAAGCTGCAAGCACAATATGGTACTGTGTATACTATCCTAACTATTGTCACTTTATTATAGATAAATCTCTTACTAACGAGTAAATGTTTTGTTCATCTTAACCCTTGTGATAAAGCCAAAAAGAATGACATCGGAAATAGTATTTACATTAATTTCAGGTGTTACATTGGCTTGTCAAACCCAAGGACTCTGCAGCTTTCCATCCTACCTTCATAAAGTTCTTGGAAGAAGGTGCTAAAAGTGGTACATCCAAAAAGGATGCCGAAATCCGCGTCACTGAGTTAAGAGAAGCCATTCTACCTGTTCTGAAGCAAGACATGATTTCAGACCCCGAATTTTGGTTAAGCAATAAAGCTAACTTCCTTCTGACTGTTGCTGTACTGTCTACAGGTAATTTAATGTATTTTTTTTAATACATACGTTTTCGTGGTATAAGTTAACATTTGATCTAGATATCATGTCATATAGTTGTAATGTACTCTTTTAAAGATATTTTAAAAAATATCTCGAATTTATGGAATATTTATTTATGTAGTTACCTGAAGTACATAAGAAATACATTAGATCTTTGTTTACAGAAACATCGAAAGATATATTAGAAGCATTAGCTAGTGTAATATGTCAGTCGGATTGGATGGTTAAAGTTAACGAGAAAGAGGTATTGGCTGTCGAAGATGCAGGTATACACATGTGTCTAAAGAAACTTGTGTTATTGGATAAAGTTGCTGCTGTTTCTATAGGAGAAGCGATAGGTGAACTC
>DWHU01001944.1:0-11036 GCA_018247975.1 Parides photinus
GAGGAGAGTGTTGGATCTGAATGTGGAGGGATATAAGGGGAGAGAAAGACCGAAAAAGAGATGGATGGATTGTGTGAGAAAGGTGTGAATATGGACCTGGCATATGATAGATATGAATGGAAGAAGAAGACATACTGCGCTGACGCCAAGTAATTGGGATAAGGGCAGGCAAATGAATGATGATGTTTCAATTTGTTGGAACTTATTTACATTTTCTATTACATTACCTTACTATAATCATAATTAATATTTTAATGGGTGATATTAAATAAATATAACACAAAATTTGATACAACAATTACATGGCTTTTGTAAATAAATAATAATTTTTTTTTTGTTGCATAATTCACCATGTAAAACATTAAACAATGCTATGACTTTTTAGATACATCGGTGCACCTGTAGACTTTGAAGTTGTTGACATTGATGCTAATGTTGACAATGATGATGATGTGCAGTATGCTATCACAACAATCAAGAGAAATGGTGTTGGACTCAAAGTAAGATATTTTTTCTGTGTGTCTTAGTCATCTGAATTTTTTATGACTTTTAAATTGTTCTGTAAGGTAATATCGCTGCTTCAAAACAAAAGAGCCACAATGCGAATGGACCTTATTTTACAATAGAGCCATTTAAAGTATTCAAAATCATGTTTTGACTTTTCTTTATTATTTAAAATCAAGAAACAAGTGTTACATACTGTTAAAAAGATATTTTTATCCTCCTTTTAATGGTTTATTTGGCAATGTGGAATTAAAATATGGATTTTAACAATAAAAAGTATTTTTGAATATTTTTTATTTATGGCCCTTTTGTTTCAAAGCAGCAACATATGCTTTAATTTTTTTAAATGCATTGCAAAAGTAAACACTTAATATCTTTAAATTCATTGTTTAAATGGTGCAGGGTAACATCGAAACTAAAAGTGAAGCAGCTTATGTGACATCACGCAATGTGGCACTGCGTAATGAATTAGATATGTATGCATATGTTCTTAACTGCAAATCTTTCCCCGGTGTCTCCACACGTCACAAGGATATAGATATTAGTATCATAAGGTAGAGTAATTTTATTACAAGTAATCAATAATGAATGCTGCAACTTTTAAAGTTTTTGATAATAATCATTGCTAGAGCTATTAAATTGGTTAAAAATTGTTTAATGTCTTGTCAATGAGATTTGATCATAGATTTAATTTCGATCAAAAATATAGTTCATTGCTATTAAAAGTAAATATACTGGGGAACAAAATATTTACATTCAATAGTCCTTGAAAAATTACTTTTTTAAAATGCTTCCTTCTTCATGTAATATCTTAACTATGCAATTTTATTAACATAATGCCCATAAATATTTTTAGACAAAACACTGAAGGTGAATATGCTATGTTGGAGCATGAATCTGTGCGTGGTGTGATAGAGTCTATGAAGGTTGTAACTGCAAGCAACTCCGAGCGTGTTGCACGGTTTGCTTTCGAATTTGCAAAGAAAAATGGGAGAAAGAAGGTATGTATCTGTTCTTGGAGACTAGGTAGATATTGATTAACGTTACAGTTCTGGATTGGAGGAAAGTAGTAAAATGACTGCATTAACAATATTTATATTAATTTTCCAAAAAAAATTCAAAAAGCATGACATTTATGAGATATCACTACCACTTTGATGTACATCTACGTATTCAACTATATGATGACTTTCAGGTGACAACTGTGCACAAGGCTAACATAATGAAGCTTTCGGACGGGCTTTTCTTGGAGACGTCGCGACGCCTCGCCAAGGAGTATCCAGACATTGAGCACAATGATATGATCATTGACAATTGCTGTATGCAGCTTGTGGCTAAGTGAGATTTGTTATTTTTAACTATATATGCTGCATGCGAAGAACTAATTTTTTATATAATGTAAGATATAGAATGTCTTATGATGGCATTCTATGATCTATTTTTATGGTAACAGCATAAGTTTCATTTGAATGATCTATTCATGATAATGATATCACATGTTAGTTTTAGAATTAAACAATGAATGGAATTAAGAAATGTAAAATATTTTTATTGAATATTTAATTAATTTTGGTCCATTGTTAAAGTACAAAGCAATTAACAAATAACAAATTTACCTAACGGTTGCTTGTCTTTGATTATTGTGACAGACTACACAACATTGTGCTCACTGCTTTGAAACAAATTCTGTCTCTTCAATAATTACACCCTAGTTCTGTTCTGATACTGTTATCATACAAAGTAGACTACTGTGAGATTTGCATACTACTGCCAGACATATCCTGCAGGAGAATATTTCCAATAGCGAAATGCCGCTCCATTAAAATAAATAATTGTAAATGTTGTACCAATGTTTTAGGCCCCATCAATTTGATGTGATGCTGATGACCAACTTGTATGGCTCTATTGTATCAAATGTCGTCTGTGGATTGTTAGGCGGTGCTGGATTACTGTCTGGTAGAAATTATGGTGACCATTATTCAGTGTTTGAACCTGGCACTCGGAATACAGGTAATGAATTTGGAATAAGTTGAAAGGATATTATAATTTTTAATTTCCCACTTTATATTATTAACAAACCCAATTTTATTGATCTACTTCTTTTGTTACGTGTCTGAAAGTATGCTGTCATATTGTGTAAACATATCTGCTATCATTTGACTGTTGAGTGTGTATCAATTATAACGATCTTAGTAATATGGTTACAAATGTCTCGAAGGATAAGTAATGAAATGGAGACTAATGAAGATTTTTGTCTTAGGTATATACTCACACAAAAAATATATACTAAACTTATCTGACATTGTTTTCAGGTACTGCGATAGCAGGAAAAAACGTTGCCAATCCAATTGCAATGATTAACGCTTCGATAGACATGCTAGAGCACCTCGGTCACCATTACCATGTAGAGCTGCTGCGCCGCGCTGTACACCGCACCGTCAACGAAGACAGGATCCTGACACCAGATTGCGGCGGCACCGCATCTTCAACAGACGTCGTCAACTCCATCATAGGTAACATTGGCCGCTAATTGTTCAGGCATCAGACCACTGTCATATAGGTTGCGAGTTATTGCTTGATAAATGGCGTCCTTTAACTTTCACAACATTGATTAAAAATTACCATAATAAAACCAAAGTTTAAAAGATAATTCGGTAATTTCTCGTTACTCTTATTACAGTGGTTTAATAAAACGGACAGTTGATATAATTTGCAATGCATTATGTAAAGGTTTTAAATCAAACTGTCCATACACCACACATGTAGAGTAGTTGTTACGTAATGTGAATAGCTTAATACTCCAAAGAGTTTGTAACTTACTAAAGTAGTATTACATTAGTACTTAGCCCAATTTATTTATTTATTTAAGTTGAATTCAAAATTTTTTCATCATAACTAAAACATTGTGATATTTTATCATAATATAAAATTCTGTTAACTAACAAGTTACACATGAAATGTGTTAGGTATAGTATTTTTGTTTTTAAACATAAATTTGACTTGTATTATCGAAATTATTTAATACTGCCAATTTTATATTTACATAAATAATGCTGTTTAATGTTGCTAATGCTCATACTCGGTGAAGTGATTGCTCCACCACCATCACAATGTGAGTTAGAGGATATCTTGTCTTCGAAAGTTGCTGTTCTTGGAATTCGTCTCATTGTACCTTCAACTAAATTCACATTAATATATATGTTATAGTAAACAATATGACAGCAGATGTAAAGTATTTTTTTCATTATATTCCATGCATTAATTTTACTTTTTGCAAAAATTCTCGAATTTGATATTTATATACAATTTTTAGTATTACCCATAACAATGCCATTGTACCATTTAGTTGTTTGTTAAAAATTTACTGAATAAATTGTGTCATCATTGTGGAAATAGTTTCATTTAGTTCCCTACATACTTAGTGAATAGTTATAATTATAGCTACAATACAAATATCATAAAATTTCTGAAATGCTACAACTGTATTGTAATAGCTACATACGTATTTGGAAGTAGTGAATAAATTCAACTATATCTTGTAGAATGATTTATTGATTTAGACTGGTTTCTTTTTTATAAGTAGTTGGTAGTTATTTGTAAGCTCATCACTATTATATTTATTTTTATTTGTTGTGTAATTAAAACAAGTTCACAAAAAGCAGATTTAATGCCAGTAGCCATGCTTTACCAAGTCAACCTTGAGACGTGAAAAGGTGCTCCTTATCATCATTAAGCGCTGACTTCAATTAGAAATTAAGCAATCAGTCGCAGAAAACTTTAACAGTTTTATTAAATGTGTCGATCAGCTATACTCAACCTGTGGTCCGCCTTTTACAGTTCGCTTTGATGCCTCTTTATTTAAAGTTTTTGAGTTTTCGACCTATTATTAAAATTAACCTTAACAGAAAAGTTAAAATTTTAAGCATCAAACCTTTTATAATTCTTTAAGAAAACTAACCATCGCGAAAACGTAATAAAGAAATCCTGGCCTTTTTTACCATAACTAACTCATATTTGTTGCCTCCACAAAGAAAAGGTTGAGTACCACTGGTGTAGAGTTTGAGGGATATTACAAATGAGATTGATTATATAGAAAAGTTATGGAAAGGTGGTTGGAGATATAGCTTTTCTAAAGACTAAAACTGAAAAAGTAAAACCCGCTCTTGGCATTGTCTCGGTGTTGCCATTAATACTAGACCACTCAGTGTTCACTGTCTAAGGATTGTAAGCAATATATGCTTTAAGACACGACCAATTATTTTTTTGCTCGTCGATAGTCGATCACTGTCTTTGTACTAATTTTATCCAAACCATAAAAGCTACCAAATGTAATATCCATATATCGTTATAGTTCCGTACTATTTTATTGTTTTAATTTTTTTTTTTTCAGAAAACTCGTATCTACTCGTTAACGATCTCGTAACGGAATAAACAGTGATCCGATTGCAAAGACGATAAATATACTCAATTAGCAATTAGTAGTAGTTCAATAAAAATGTGGTTGGACAATTTGCGGCGTTTTATTTTATATTGGACTAGCCGACCCGGCGAATTATGTGCCGCCTAACAGTCAATTATTAGTTAATTTAGGATTATAAAACAAATACAAAATTATAAAGAAAATTTTTTTATTATGTCAGTACAATAAAATACATAGGAATTTAATGACATTGAATTGAATTTGAACACGCACGGTCGTGGATTTTTGTTTTCTTTTCTCTTCATTTCTCATCTTGTATGGTCTTGGGTAGTCTTTTCCCATATTGCCTTCTCTTCTGTTCCGTTTCATACCATTATGTTCCGTTCAATTCCATTACGTTCTGTTCCATTCCATCCTATCATGTTCTGTTTCATTCCGATCCGTTATGTTATGGTCCGTTTTATTATGTTATGTTCTGTTCCGTTACATTACATTCTGTAATGTTCCATTCCATAATGTTCTGCTTTTTTCCATCTCATTAGGTTCCGTTCTATTCCGTAATGTTCTATTTTTTTCCATCCCATTAGGTACCGTTCCATTCCGTAATCGTAAATCCCGTTCTTTTCTTTAAGTATTAAAAAATAGCCTTCAAACACGGGCCCGTTGTTTTAAGACTGACGTACCATTAACTCTTTCTAGTTTTTTCTCTTTTAGGTCTAAGAAAAAGGTACAGTAAGTTAAATTTCTAACTTTCCAGTGTAGGTGTTGATCACGGCGGATTCTGCTCGTTTATTCCATTACAGCTATATTCGACCTGCGAACCGGTGAACTCACCTGGTGCTACTTTATTATAAACCGATTTGAATCTCACGCAAAATTATAAAATCGAGCCTATATGAAATATTTGAAGGATATATGTGATAAATCCCTTTAATTTTTTTTAAAACGATCTTGAATCATAGAAAGCGTCATAAAAGATATCTCGGTGATCGACACATATTTGTAATCTTCATGAAAAAAGGCAGCTGCCTTTTGCCCCATCTAGGGGATACAGGACCATAATAATAAAAAAGGTTGAGTACCACAGTTCCAACGTATATAAAATGATGTAATTAATGGACAGGGAAAATAATGATATACACAAAGGGGGTACGTAACGATATATTGAATACATTGTATTGTTCACGTTGGATACAGATATGACATCGAAGTGCACGAATTTTCGCTTTCAATATTTTCATTTTAAACATTTATCACGAATACGTCAAATTAAATATCAATAAAGTCAAATAATATAGAAAATAAATGCGGCAATAAAAAATAAGTTTTAAACTTTTTTTAAATTCATCTGTGATTTTGACGCCAGTTTCTGGCCGATTCTCAATAAGAAATCTAATTAAATCAATAGCAAGTCTTCATTTGCAATAGATGTTCAGATAACACCGGTTAAGTTGTAAATAAATAATCTTTTCTATAAATACCATCTCAATATCTCTATTCGAGAAAAAAATATATAATTCCGTCATGTCATCAACGTTTCGTTACATATGATATAAAAAAAATTTTTTTGCGGAACTCAATTAAAACAAAAATAATTATAAAAATAGTACTCGAGATAAGATCAGCTTTTTTAATTAATATAAATATAAGCAAAAAAAAATATTATTCAAAGAGGGTGAAACATAAGCAAATGTCAATGCTTTCTCGGGTGTCTTAGACGAAATTTGGCATTTATTTAATTTAATAGCACCAAACTTGGCTAATTCTTAAATATTTGAATACTCGAGCTTACTTAACGAGTTATATTTAAAACGGTAAGATGCTGAAAAATAAACTGTTAATTGTGTTATATCATAGATAAAATATACCGTAACTAAGATTTGTAAACAATGAATCCGATTGTGCAAAACATGAATCTACCCTCTGTGTATATACAGACAAAGCAATATATAAAATCAACATTATGTATAACATTATGCGAAGATGTAATTTTATATTGTATATAGAAATCTAAAAGAGCGATACTTTAAAAAGATATAAGCGTTTTTTAATGTTTTTACAAATAAAAACTTATCAAAATATCTAGTTTCTTCTAGGAATGTGCACAGTTAGATATGTAATAATGAACTGTTGTGAAATAAAAAATAAAGAAAATCGTATAAAACGAATTATCACTAACATACGGTAAGTAGAAATAAAATCGCAATTTCTACATATTGAATAATAAATGCAAAACAATTAAAAACATAGCCGCGCTTAACATTAAATATAACTACAAGAATAATACAGAGCCTCTTCACCACTTTCAGGATTAAATCTGATTATTTTATGTTCTATGTAGATACGCATCCTTAATTCGTATAAATATCAGAAATTAGCTTAAAAATTATTTAATTTACATATTGTATAACTATGAAACAGCGTGGTGGCCGACCTCGGCACTGAGACAGAGGAGGCCCCGGGTCCCAGCGGCGGGGGCATTAAGAAGGCTGTATATTATTATTATAAAATTAAAGCTCAAATTACTAAAATTAGTTAAAGTGGTGAATTACGGCGAAATAGATATAAATAATATTTATAAGAATTATACCCTCATTGTATGAGATTTTTGACTATTAGGATCAGTCTATTCGAGAAGTTTATAAATATTAAACGGAAATTGTTAGTGATTTCATTATATTACATTTGAAACAGACTAATAATCATTTATATAATAAAAGGTTTACGCTTTTCCTTTAAAATTGTTTAGTAAAACATTAAGAATAGTAATACAATAAATTCACTGACACCTCCCTATGAAAATTAAATAGACTGTACAATTATTACACTAAACCGTACCGACTGTTTCATAACCACACTATAAACAAAACAACATTTATTAATAATGGTCATTTGTAATAATAGTAATATCAAAATCTTAACTTAAAATATAAAATCCACTTTCAGGGGAAACTGTTGTATAATAAAATGGCATCACAATCACAGATGTCTTTAAAAACAATAAAACTATCACACTAACCACATTTTTAATAATAACATAATAACAATTAAAAATCACAGGTATCTGACAGATCAATACACTTAAACCTATAAGGAATCCAAAATGGCGGATGGAGTTTCTCAAACGTCCCATCTGATAGTCTGCCCTTTCCACCTTCCCACGTTCGCTCTTTACACTACATTTGACTGGACATATTTCAAGGTCCAACATTTTTAAATAAAGATAACAGCGTTCACTTCCAACAACGGCATCACACATCCCACCCACACACACATCACAATATGCCGATCCTATAAATTCACTATTATATTGAACACATCGTCGCGGCCCGGGGCCGCTTCCATCCGCCATTGAATACAATGCCGCAGTGCTACCAGTCAAAATAATACTGAGAATGAGCCGCCTTAAAGAGAGCCTAAAATTAACAATAAATAAGCAAATCAAGTACAAACGACTACTTACAGTGTTAAGTAGCGGCGGCCGACGCGACGCGGCCGCTGCTTTAAACAAATCAGTACCGAAAAAAAGCGGAACAAATAATGCCGCGAATAACTTAAAGCGAAATACCCGCGCTTCGCACGTGGCGCACGCTAAACTACGTTTAAATATGCCGTTACGCCCACTACATATTATTATTTTTATTACAACGACGACGATTGAAGTTAGAGACAGACATAGTTTATTGGGGTATACACCGGGCTCGGGTCGTGCGGGGTCGGATACAACGATTATACGAAGAGGGGACAAAGAGATAGGGTCCGCTTTTTCACCGTACTGATGTGGCTCTAAAGGTTAAGGGCAGTGTTGCTTTTTCGGTTTCTTCAAATGTTCCTCGTCGATTCCGGACTTTGGTACCTGTAGTGAATAAACGTACTTTCATAAGATTAAAAGAAATGGTCGACTTGAATATAGTATTCACGTTGAGGTCATCACGTTTTGGTAACCATAGCTTGCAAGGTGAAGCTGTAATGGCTTAGTTTATAAGACGGTGGAACGCGCGCATAGGTCTCCAAAAAGCCGCGGGTTTGAACCTCATTGGTTTAAGCTTTTAGTGAAGGAAAATATCGTGAGGAAACCGACATGTTTCAACAACAGCTTTTGTGGATATGTGACTTCCACCAACCTGCACTTGAACATCGTCGTTGATAAAAACCTACATCTCTCTCATTGTCAGAGAAGACATAAGATCCAGTAGAGAGAACATTAAGTGGTGTGTATATGTAAATATAGTCACCACATGTAATGTGGCGCTTGTTAAAATGTTGAAACATTATAAATCAGGGCAGAGCATTCTTCTTTGATGAATTAAATAAATATTTATGATCTACTTACATGTAAACTACTTCTGTAAATACTTATCCATAATCAGTTAATTTTAAAGGGTTTGTTAATATTAAATTAAACTATAAATAAATACTTTAACATGACATGGTTGATATTTTTTTAGATTCATCCAGAGAAAGTTATGAAAGGAAATACATAAAAATTTTACACGCTGTCATTTATATATGTTTTGTTTTAATCCAATTGTCAGTATTTATTTTTATGTGAGAAATATGGTATAAATAAATGTGGTAATAGCTTTGAAGGTGCTATGTTGCGTTGGATAGGTATATTTATATTTAATTATAGGAGGTTAAACAGTTAAAGTATTATAAAAAAAAAAATATTCTTTCTATACAAAAATGGAGTTACATACCTCGGTGTAGCGCTCTCCCTTGAGCGACACTATCTTGTTGTCACGGTAACGGACGAGTTTCTTTGGCTCTATCTTGGGAGCTAGTGGCTTATGCTCTTTGGTGTCAGAGTTCTTATCCACATATGAATATCTGCAAAACATTAAAATTAAATGACTCATTTTGACCACCATTGATTTATCATAGGCTAACGGTTTTACTTCTTTACATCAAGTCTAAAGCTGCCAATGGAGGACATTTCAAGAGTAAAATCATAAACATTATACTCTAGCTCTTATTAGGTCTGCCGAAAAATTCTATCCATGCAGATACAAAAAATACCACCACCGTCAAAACACATCCATCACTTATAATATGACCCCAGAATCAAAATCAAGTGTAATATAATATAAAGCAATTACCGGTAAGTAATCGATTACATTTGTACAAAGGATGAAGAATTAAATTAACTATTAAAATTGTAAAATTTTATAACGAAATGAATTCTTTCCATTCCCGTCCTACTTCAATAACACGCCTTTAAACGTCTTTTAAATTACAAATCTCAAAATAAATATTGACCCTAACACCACTTTTGTTCTTCAATCCTTTTCTAATTTTACACAATTATGATGTGACAATCTAAGACTACTATTTGTCTCGTTTTACAGTATCCATTTACTCGATTTTTCGACCGAGGGCTGAGTTGTATATTATTTTTAACAAAACCATTGTATATCCGGTAAACCACCTTGATCAAATGTAATGTTGAGATATCAGTTGTCTCAGAATATTTAAAGAATAACTCACCATGAAATGACGTAGTGCCTGAGTTCATAATAGACGGAGAGTAGTTGAGGCAGAAGTTCTCAAACATTATGACAACCGCTCACATTGAGACTTCAACAAATTTTCAGCGCCCCACACAATTTAATACACTTTATCATTCATTGGACCCTTCAACAGATAGCGATGGAATGAGTAGGTCTCTTGTTTCATGATATATTATCCATACCCCCGGCCATAAATATTTGATGCTACTTAAGATATTTATGCAGAGATACATTGTGCTAAGTTGATAGATAATAGTACTCCTAATAATTTTACTTAGTACAATCCTCTTCTAACGAGAATACACTGAATAAAAGCAGATGCTGGTTGCCCCACTTAAGTGGTCTTTTTAGTTTCGTGCATGTTCTACAGGTCATGTAGGACTTGCACCGACTAAAACCTCCTCGATGTTCCCTTTGCGTCGCTTTACGGAGGGATCACGGGAACGCTTTCGCATATCTCCGCGACCCAGCCAGCGCCGGCTGCACTGCGCAGCCCCAGCTCAGAGGATACTCTTTTTCCCCCTCTGCAAGGGCGCACTGGAACATACAGCACGCCCTCCTCACTGACTCTATTTCTCCTTTGAGCAACGGATCCCCTCGAA
>DWHU01001945.1:0-11033 GCA_018247975.1 Parides photinus
TTCCTCGTTTTGTAATAATTTTTGACTATGTTTAATCATAAACCTCGTTATACGCGAATTTCAGTTAACGCGATTTTGTTTTGGAACGTATCCCTCGCGTAAAGCGAGGTATTACTGTATTATATATAAACAACTTGTTGCTTTACTCTATAAATAAAGTGAATTATATTTTATTCAGGTAAGCGGTGAAAATCGTCCACAGCCAATTGAAAGTTTTGAGAGGGCCAACTTACGAAAGTATGTTTTGGATAACATTCTTAAATCTGGTTACAAGAAACCTACTCCCATACAAAAACATGCTATACCTATTATAATGGCTGGTCGGGACCTCATGGGATGTGCACAGACAGGTTCTGGAAAAACTGTAAGTTGAAGGAATAACAAATAGCAGTAAACTTTAAGTTTATTTCAATTACAATCTGTATTATAATAACTATGTGTTATTAAATGTTTAAATCGCATATCATCAACTAAGCCCATCTAATATATACATTAAAAGTAATAAAAATTCATAGATCCACACTACAAATATTTAAAAAAATCGTGAAGGGCAGTTAATTTCGGAAACTACTTAACTAGTAATTTGATTTATAACATGATGTTATTATTATAGCTAATTATTTTAATTTATTTAGCTTTATTTATCTAGCTGTCTATCACTTCACTTGACATACTTGAATGATTATATGAAAATGTTATCGGTATATTATTAAGCCATACCGTATCAGAGGGGCATAATCCTTACCTCACAAATTTTCAGTGGTCTTATGTGACAGGGCAATAAAAAAAGTTATATAAAAATGATTTGATTTGTGTACTGTTTTCAACAAGACATATTATTTTTTAATAAACTCATAATTGACTTTACCTCATGCGAGAAGGCTCTCAGTGCTAGTTTAGGGAAATAGTCAGAGTATATGCGAAATACTACACAGTTGTAAATAAAATAGCTGTTAAAAGTAAAATTGATAATAGTTCTTAACAACCATTTGAATGTTGGTAACAGCAGTCACCGGGGTAACCCAGCTGCAAATTTCTGTTCCTCAGTAATATTTGGATAATACACAATTATGTTTTAAGATGCATTGAAACAATCTATGTGTCACCATCATAATGCGTTTTATTAATGGTTGTTAATAAAGTTTACATAAATTATTTATAATTAATAGTTTCATTTCATGAATACTTTTATCGTGTGTTCTTTTATCACTCTTTTTTAATTTTTTAATCGATTTTATAGCCTTTTGTTCAGTGTTAATAGAAAGTTTTCAAAGATATATTTGTTTTGTTTATTTCAGGCTGCTTTTCTATTACCTATAATAAATGTTCTACTTCAAGACGTACGAGAGCTTGTTGTCAGTCCAAACACCCAGCCACAGGTTTGTATTATAGATAATTAATATTTACCGCCATTCATATTTGGTCAGTTATCCGAACAGCATTCTTTTTCAGGTTATAATAGTAACACCAACAAGAGAATTAACATTGCAAATTTTTAATGAGGCTAGAAAGTTTTCTTATGGCTCCATACTGAAGATAGCTGTTGCATACGGCGGCACTGCAGTTCGCCATCAAGGTGATATTATTTCAGTAAGTGCCTTCTAATGATTTGTCATAATTAAAAAATAAGATGAACAAGAATCCATTGGTGTTCTAAATCAGTGGAATGATATTTTTTATAGTGAAGGTTTTTGAAATGCATAGTCAAATATTTATTATTAAATTTTAATTAACATTGTTTGACATACTGAAACTGATTTAAATTTTAAATATTGATTAAAAATTTTCGAAATCATTGTACTAATATAGGTTTACACACAAACATACTATTTGGTTACACAAAGGAATGTTTATTACTTATTTATACACAAGCACCTGAGTGCTATTCTTATTTATTTAAACAACACTTAGAGTTATGATTCTTGGTGTCCAGTACTTATGATCTTATTACAATGAAAATAATAAATATCTTTGGACAATTCACACAACACTGTCTAGTTCCAAAGTAAGCAAAGTAAACTCGCTTGTGTTATGGGTACTAGATAACTGATAGACTAATAAAATAAAAATAAATATTTAAATATTTTTTTTTTTGTAAATATCTACATATCATACATAGAAAACACACAGACTCGGACAAATATTCGTGGCGGGAATCGAACCCACGACCTCTTACTCAGTAGGCAGGTACACTACAAACTGAACTAATCGGGCAAATCAAACAGCGACATAACTCACTAAAGTAAATTATTTTTAGTGATAAAATATCCTTTTTTGAATTAATTGATACGTTGTGGCTATTTATTATTTTCCGCAATAGTTAATTAATTTACTGGTAATCTTTTTGTATTTTCTCTAGCGTGGGTGCCACATCTTAGTGGCTACACCAGGTCGCTTGCACGACTTTGTCGATCGTAATCGGGTTTCGTTTGAGAGTGTGCGGTTTGTTGTTCTGGACGAAGCGGACCGTATGCTCGATATGGGCTTCATACCAACTATCGAAAAAATGATGAATCATCCCACTATGGTACCCAGCGTGAGTACACCTTAGTATCTTTAAATCTTCTTACGAAAAAAAACCAAGTACCCCCAATATTTAGACTATATATAATAGTGTTTTTTTGTTATATTATCTAATAATAATTAATCGTTACTGTAATATTTGAACATTTTTAATGTTGTGAAATTCAAAATTGCTTTTAATAATGTTACACCAACCGGTCGGTCGACATTGCTTCTCTAAATTATCTTCGGCAACAACATACCACATACACAAAATAAAAATCCAGGGACAGAAATTTGATGGGTTGTATTCAACACGTATAAATGTTTTTGACAATATAATAACCAAACATAAATGAAATCCTTTTCAGAGCGATCGACAGACTTTGATGTTCTCTGCAACCTTTCCTGAGGATATACAGCACTTAGCCGGTCGTTTCTTGAACGACTATTTGTTCATTGCTGTAGGTATAGTTGGCGGCGCCAGTGCCGACGTGGAGCAAGTATTCCATCAAGTCGCTAAATACGAAAAGAACGACATGCTTAAAAACCTTATATCTGAAAATGGTAAGCAAAATTTTATATATATATTAACATACTAGTAGGACTTTTATCTTAATAATTAAGTGAAACATCATTATAGGTAGGCAAATAAATGACTTACCATCAGGTGGAACGTTTTGCTACGTGGATGGGCACTAGAGTAGAGAAAGACTAAAAAAGAGATCTTGTAATTGTGTAAAATAAACTGTCGTGTTATTTACCTGCTTAATACTATGTACCCACATTTATTACTAATGCACAATCCAGGATAGTATATAAAAGTAGCCTTGTCTCTTTTGCTTGTAAGAGAAGGCAAGAATGGTATGTTTCAAAAGAGGGAATATGAAGAGAGAGCTGTGCTGTTTATTTTTGTTGTATTTACGGTATATAACAATATTTACAGATGAAAAACGTGTATTAGTATTTGTGGAAACGAAACGTAATGCTGATTTTATAGCGGCTATGTTATCGCAGCAACAAATACTTACTACTTCCATCCACGGTGATCGCATGCAGAAAGAACGTGAAGAGGCACTTTATAACTTCAAGAGTGGAAGGCATTTCATACTCGTAGCTACTGCAGTGGCTGCTCGCGGATTAGGTGACGTTTTTCTCTATGTATAAGATTTTTGCTGCAATGTTCCCTGTAATTAATTAATATTTATTTTTTGTTATTCATATGTAGCATATCATGTTTCACAAGTCCTTTAAATATAGCTTTTACATAAACATTATCACATTTGCTTATAATTAAAGTTTATTTGTCTATTACTGAATATCAAGTCCTTATTTATTTCCGATACAGTTTTATTTAAAGATTCCTATTGTTATTCATTATCTCAAAGTTTGATCATGTTTGACGAGTACAATGAAAGTGTAGCCTAAAAATTGAAACAATAATTTAATTATTAATTAATTGTTAAAATACATAGTATACAATTATTTTTAACAGTATTGTATTTATAAAAGCAAAGTTAAAGATCAGTTACTAAACAGAAAAACAGCAGATATTAATGTATTTAATTAGTTGATAAACGTCATACTGCGTAAATAGTAAAAAAAATGATTCCGGCAGATAACGATTAGGAGAAAAAGGTATTAATACCCTTCCAGCATTTAATGTGTTTAACTATTGGTGAAGGAGGTTTTAGATTGTAATAACTTCCCATCTTAAGAAAAGACTGTTGTTTCAGATATTAAAAATGTAGACATTGTGGTTAACTATGATTTACCTAAAAGCATAGATGAGTATGTGCACAGAATCGGCAGGACCGGACGAGTCGGGAACAGGGGCATGGCTGTTTCATTCTTTGATGAACATCGGGTAAGGGAACTTGTTTTTACATATATTTTTGTGTCTGCCTTTGCCAGGGTACACTGGCACGACTGAGTTTTTAGATATGAATTAAGTAAATTTAATGGCAGTTATGAATAGCAGCTACTTTTGTTATTAATGAGGGCATGATAATATTTGAATATTCCTTACTTGTTCATTGTAAAATCAATATTTGTTGTATATTACTTTTTATATTTTCTTTTCATGTAAAAGTCAAAAGTATTATAGTAATATATCAATGCGATTTTCAGTAACTATGTTCTTTTTAATTGTGCATAAGATTTTTTCTAAATCAATTACTTTAACATGTTTACTAGGACATCGCTCTAATGGCGGACTTGGCAAAAATCTTGAGTCAAGCAGATCAACCGGTACCCGACTTCCTTGTAGGAGGAGGTACAGCAACGTACAGGAGCGACAAGTATGGAGGCAGTGACGTCCGGGTTAGTAAACTGGTCAAAATTTTTTATTTTATATATAGTCATTATTATAATAAAAACCGTACTTAGTAGCCATCAGATGGCTGTCAAAGTAAAAAATACTTGAAAGCAATCAAATCAATCAATAGAGAATGTATAACACTACACATAATAAGCAATCTGGTGAGATACAAGAATTAGCTATAAGCAATATAAATTTGATCAGTGAACAAATTTTTCTTGGAGACTTGTGTCTACTAATGGACATCACCAAGGTAGCAAAAGATTCTAAATGAAAAATTATTACTGCTATTCACATGATTCTGGTATAAGATTATGTCATCTGATAAACATTTACTGTTGGATATCAACCATAAAATAAGTATAATTACCAGTAATTTTTAATTATAAGCAATGTGGCTCCAACAGTAACTGCTTTTCATTTATCCATTATTGATACATCATCAGCCGGCTGCTAAACTCAGGTCTCCTACTAAAATCTGAACACGTCAGTAATTATTAATAATTTATAACAAATACTTAAGTAATAAAAATTTTACTTTTCATGCTACATAAGAGATCGGATGTAAGTAAAGTTATTAAATAAAAGTTTTAATAAAATTGTCAATTTGAAATATGTAAAAGTGAAAACGAATAACACAAGATCTGTGCATTGTTTATAAAATATTCAACTTTTTAGTTGCGATGGGGGGGGATTTTCACCTGATAGTAACTGATATGTCCAGGCATAAAATGAGAGACCCTTGTAAGGGTGATATACGATGCTTCACATTGTGTTTTTGACAAAATTAAGTATTAGAAATTGGCTTAATAAATGTCTTTATTGCATGATATAATTTAATAAACGATACCATATTTTAGAAAAGTAACAACATTATGCGAATTTAACCATCGTTATTATTATTTATTTCCAGAATTTCAAGGACAAAAACGTGGCGAATGTTAATCAGGGCCAGGAGCCAGAAGAAGAGTGGTAGGTTACAGAAAAAGTTTATTTTCTTCGTAAATAAAACATCGCCAATCACGTTGGCTATTTTTATGGTGCAAATGGAGATTTCTGCATCTGATTGGTGCTTTAATTCAGAAATATTTTCTACTGATCTAATAGTGATGATGATGAACCTGTGTGACCCCGCAAGGTGACTCCCCTGTTAACTACATTAAAAATTTAGACTGAAAAGTGCAAAATTTTTAAATTATTAGTTTTTCCGCATCTATTCCAACTGTTACATTCTCTTTGTACCTTATATATATACTCGTATTTATAAATTTTATTGAACTCTTTCCGAAGACACGATTAGAATAACCAATCTTTTGAGGGGCAGTTACTTTGTGGTTGGTACACAAAAGATTGTTTGCCTTTGTTAATGATATTAAGAATAAATATTTTTTATCACACAACAAAAGGTTCACCATCATCCACCTCATATTTGGTGGATCAAATCACATTTATGTATGATTAAGCAAATACCATCGCTTGAGTAAAGACTGCAAAATAACTGTGAAGTATTGTAGTATAAGTTGAGTAAGACATATACACATCTTGCGAGCAAGAAGGGACGCAAACATCACAGTTGTACTTGACGGTCATGTTTATTAGATTTAATTGTTATCGATAATTAAAAGCTAATACTCTTCTCTTTTTTTTTCTGTACAAATACAAAAGCTTTGTCAGGTCAAACAAATTATTTTTATATAGTGCTGTGATGTAAACGTCAGAGGTCGCTCAGTTAAATTTTTTTTTAAAAGTTGAGTTTATTACAATAGGTTTATATTATTGTTAAGAGTTAAGGGCTTGAAACTGGAAAGACCTTCCGTTTGGATTTTGAAGAAAGATTAAACAATTTGCATACCTATTTTGTTCAATTATCTTTTAGAATTATTTTCGTTCAAAGTACAAAGTATACATGTTGCATGCAATGTAGTTTCATTTTATTAGCAAATATTGAAGCCGCGTTGGATCTGTTAGTATAGCGAACGTACGCACCATATATCTTAGTGATATTTGGGACGCGTGGGTTTGATCCTCCATGGGCTAGCCCAGCGGTATGTTCCGATAATTACAGCCTCTAAGTAATATTACATCACCCTGGGACCAGTGTTTGATAAATCATAAATCCTTATAATTCGTGAGCTGTTTTTTTTGTATGGGAAAACACTTACGGACTTATGTAAATATACACGAGCAGTTTACGTTCCCGAAGTTTATGATTATAATGTCCAGAGCTACTTGATTATGAAACCCTACGAACCTGTGATGATTATTATAAGTTTCTCCTAATAGATTTAGTTAAATCACTCCTCGGAGGAGACTATTCTATTTTTTTCATTTTATTTAGTATTGATCAATATTAGAAATGTCCATTCTATTGTTATAACTTAATTATAGTTTACGATCAGGGTAAATTTGACGATGTTATACCTGTAGTTTTGTCACTGACTACGCTGAAGGATAACTGCGCAGCACCCAGTTTGGCGGCAGACACCTGTAGTACTTTGTTTTCTTTCAAGAGAACGTTAGGCGTAGGAGTCGTTTTTAAGTTTTTGATTTTCGTTCTGTAACCTCTTCGGGTTTAATGTATAAATAAACAAAAATGTGTGACATTAAGAAACTTGTTTTTTTTAAATATCCATTAAATAACCTTGGCCTTGTCGGTAATATTTAGTTTAGCCATTCCAAAATTATTATCTACATATTTTTTTTTGGCCTAGCGTTCAAAATTTTATAAAGCAGTGGTGGCCAACCCGTCAATCGCGAAGCCAATTTCAATCGATCGCGTGCAATGTTTTGAGTTATTTTATTTTATGGCATTAAACACATAATTAAGTGTTTTATGACATGAAATCATAAAATCTATCTTTGCTTAAATGGTCCCCCTGGACGTGAGTTTTGAAGTATCAAATAAAAAGTCGATATTACGTAGACAAGTTGGCCACCCCATAAAGGAATACTTTTTTAAAATTAATAACTTGAAATGTCAAGAAATTAAACATCGTCGTTTCATAATATAAAATTTATTGTAAAAGTGTAAAAAAAGGTTTTTTTATTAAACTAATAATAAGAAACTCCATAGACATCTAGGAATAAACATTAAAATACAAGAGTTTAATAATGATATAGCAAACAGCCCACTTATTCGCATTGCCGGGACTCTGCGCCTTGTGAGAGTACGAGAGAGCTGATCTTTTATCCACCACCACGTAGGCTAAGTTGTTGATTTGGAAACTTGGCTTTCATCACGATGTTTTCCTTCACCAGAATGATCTTTACTATACTTAAATCGCAATTCGGTTTTGTTTAATAAAAATTACAGTGCCGTTTTACAGCAATTATAAAAACTAAAGTAATATTAACATATAGACATTTTAAATGATTCAACCGCTGAACCCATATTTCTCGATACACGCAGAAGTGCTACATTTTTGCTCTTTCATTTTAAATAAATGATTTTAATGTAACACTGTTTACATAAATAAATCAAAATAATCACAGTACAAAGAAAACTGAGTTTAGCAAATCCAAAGCATTACCAGTGACTAGATGTAGACTGTTAGTAAGATTAAAACCTCAAGTATTTAAGTAAAATATATTCTACTACGAACTGCGTTGGCACAGATTCAAGTCATTGTACGATATGAATATTATCTACATTTGGTAAACGACTTATTATTCTGTAAAATTTGTTTATTTCATAGCTTAATTAAATAATTCATGATAGTAGTAAAACTTATTACGGTGAGATAATTATAGATACATAAAGTTTTAATTGGTCCTTTGGAATATTTTATAATCTATTGTAAAAGGTCGGATGTTGGTAATGAATATAATATAAAAAGTCCTGTTATGCTTTTCCGAGACTGGAACACAAGGTTTTGTCCCGCATACAGAAAGTTCAAAACATTCATCCATTAAGCTGTTAAAGTATGGGTTAGTTGTAGATATTGATTGTATGTTCCCGAATGAAATTGTTCTTTGAACATATATTTCAGTTTCAGAGTCGAAATTACAAACTAAACCATTATGACATCCGTGTAATGGATACTTGAATGTTAATGTGTTTATATACTTATTTCCAATAGTACCTAAAGTTTTGTCTGAGTGATAATATTTAATAAAAGATTAATTGTCATCACTCGTTAGAGGTCGATAGATACTAGTTGGTGCATTCCAGGTATAATATTGTACAGACCTGAAAGGAAAAAAGTAGTTTTTTCATTTATTATACCATTGTACGACTACAAGCTATCCTGATAGCCAGTGGCCTGATGTATTATAGGTGTATAGTACACCAGTGTAGAAGTCATTCGTCGCATAAAGATTCGTATTGAGTTTATAATATAAAACACGAATGAAAACTAATAAAGGTGTATATAGTTTTGCACACGGAAAACTAATTATGTAATTCAATGTATGATTAATTTAAACAATAGCTACTTTAAGTATATTAAAAATTTAGGTACTGTTAAAATTGACAAACGATATGCCAATATCAATAATTATAATTACACTATTTAAAAAAAATCTTACAGATGTTGCATGCCATTTAAGACCGCTGAGAAGTGAATAATTCTAGGAAATAGCAGCTTTGTTCGCTTCGTTGCTGCTTGTTCGCTAATCGCCTTCTAAGAGTATGGTTAATATTCAACAGGAAAAATTAATAGTCTAACACGAAGCGATTAATGATGATTCAATATAAAAATTCCTATAACACTAAAGGAATAAATAGGTATTTAATATTCTTACCCGATCAGTACAACGCATACTGCAACTAGCCCCGTGCCCACCAAATAAATGGTACCAGGGAATGAAGACAAAGTACTGATGTAGATGGCATTACAAATAATAGGTGCGATCAATGGCATTAAACCTTCTGTTGCGCACATCAAGGCAAACACCTTGGCTATATCTTCAACAGCTATCACCTTCGTCACAAACGATCTAATTAACGGTCCAGAAAGCCCTTTGAACAATGATACTATCACACCTTAAACAAAAATGTAGAAGCCTTGACATAACGTAATATATTTTAATACATCGTTGAATAGTGATTTAAATTTCAATATTGGCTAGATAATACAAATTGAATAAGACAGGTTTGATTAAAAATTAAATAATATTATTTATATACTATGAAATGTTTGTAATCTTGAGACTAACAGACTAACTCTATAGTACTTCTAAACACGTTCTAAACAGTGCCATATCCCTCTCAATACCCTCGATACTTTAAGTCTCCTACGGCAGTACGGTCTTAGTAATCTCGGACTATTCTTAATAGTCCGAAACCACAGGGCAGTCTTGTATTAATACACAAACGTTTATATATACTCACTAATGTACATCTGCCAAGATGTAACAGCAAATGCTTTTATTATATACTCGGCACCGGCTGATACAAATGATACGATTGCGAAAATCATATCATTTATGGACAATATTTTTTGTACAAACGCAACGCCAAAGAAACCTCCTGCAAAAGTTAGCGCCGTGTTCGTTGCTGAATATTGGTTATACTCTTCTAAAGCCCAATGCAATTTCTCCCTTGAGTATAAATAGTCCAAACCGGCAACGCCGTATAAAAGGAAGACGGATATACTCCTGGCGCCTGTGAGAAGCAATATAACATCTCTTCCGTGATTAGGACGACTTTTGGAACATTCCTCTATCATTTCCTTTACATATAGCCAGTCCAAAATTTTACAAAAACCACCCTTAAAAAGAAAGATTTATAGTTAAGGAAATGCGGTTATAATATAATTCGCAATATGTGACCATAAACCACCCCCTTTATTACTATTTACATTTCTTACCTCCATAGCTCCTACCAATGACTCCCTCACATATACATTAGTAAATGAATATGCTGATACCATTAAAGCGGCTGATATTAATAAAATGTTAACATTTCCCACAAGAAGAATAAGATATACGCTCGAAAGTGACCCTACGACGCTTCCTAAAGATACTGTAGCATCAATCAAGGTCATCCTAAAAAAAAATCCTGGCTATCATATCATTGTTTTCACGTCGACGATTTTTTGGTTAATAAAACAAATAATTTTAAGTTCGTATGTAGATCTAATTTTATTACTCAATATTAACTATTTAGTTTTTATTACCACTAAACACTTTATAATTGATTATCCATCAGCAAGGGTTGCATGAAGGTTAATATCACCTTTGAGCCATCCGGCTTGATTAAATTTTTTTT
>DWHU01001946.1:0-11032 GCA_018247975.1 Parides photinus
CAGCCAGCCCCATTAAACCGAGTAGAACACCGATTTTGAACATTTTGTAAATAAATTTCCTCTACTTCCCTGTTTCTGTGCTTATATATGAAGTATATGATGTATAAAATCAACTTTGATTTTAGTATATGATTGATGATTATAGAATTAAAATGATAGATATCGATGGTGCACTTTGATAATGATATTAATGTATTTGTTTATGTTAAAACTCTTCCCGCTATAAACCAATACGGTTTCCTAATTTACTTAAAAATTCAGGTAAAGTTTAAATTCAATTCATTTATTTCTTAAATGCACCTTTGAAAGCACCTTTACAAGTCATTTTTATATGTAAACTATTAACCAAAATTCTACAGGACTTTCTAAAGCCCGCCGACCTGATAAGGAGCACCAAGACATTTGTCACTTCCGTGTTTTAATGTAATTATATCGTTCATAGCTCCAGTCCATTATTACCAACTGCTACACAGACAATGCGTTATAGATATCCTTAAAATTATAGATAGTCAAGCAGTAGACAGTAGTCAATCTTTGGGGGAGGCCTATGTTCAGCAGTGGACGTTTCCAGGCTGATGATGATGATGATGATGAAGCAGTAGACAAATTCATACATTTTCCCTACGCTCGAAACTTCTGCCAATGTATAATAAGAAAGAAGACCTGTTTATGTTTTGACAATTCTATACATATTTTCATGTAACTACTACTAATTATCGTACTTAACATTGCTACACTTCGCATCTGTAGCTGATAGTTAAATCAACGTTTCATTTCTACTTTTACCTAATTTAATGTCCTATTAAAATATTTATAGATATGCTTTCATTGTCGTTCTCTTATCTTCTGGTTTTTCCTTGACATCATTATCACATGTCATGATTTTCCCACATCGTTAACGAATTTTAATATCGTATCAATTAGTTACTGTTGTCCGCGGCTACGTCCATTTTAAATAGCTTTTTAGTACGTAGATATGAACAATAATTCCATAACTGCAATATAAGAGAAGTAGAAGGTTGTCATGACGAAGATGATATCAAATAAATCGATCGGTACTCATCGTTTATCATAAACTTTGTATCTCAATTTATTACATTGAAAAAATGTAAGGCTAGGGATACTTGATAATCGAATCTGTAAAGCGTTCTTTCAGTGCTATATATGTACTCTTTGGCATGAATAAAGCACCAAAATTACTCTAACAATTGTAATGAATTCGGTTTAGATTTTTAGGTGAAAAAAAAAAACACCTAGACACCAAGGTCTATGAACAACAGCTTTGCGTACTACTAAGCGCGTTGTAGAAATGTTTTCCACTTATTCTCTAACCAAAGGGGTAAGTTTAGACCTAATGATTTACTTAATCAAATATTTCTTACCAGTAGTGTAGATGTTACAAACAAACAAATTGTAGACCAAATAGTGTTCATATTTACAGTGAATCTCAAGGTCCTTATATTGATAGACGACTTATCTTTGACAATCCAATTTGGGTCGATTACGGAGTAAAGCTTTCATCAATTTGCGCTTATAGATATGCTGAAAAAGTATTAGTTGCTAAGAAATTTATTTTATAACCAATTACTTAAGTTACTCGAATGTAAATATTTTTATATCGCGGTCAAGTAATACGTTTTAAATCAAAATAGTTTCGGTACATTTTGCTGAAGTGGATTTTCAGATATTTATCATTAACTTTTATTTTATATTAATAAAACTTTTTTAAGCATAGATATACCAACGCAGGGTATACAGATAGAAAATTTGTTTAGCTTTTTAGGTTCTGTTTTATTATTTAATATTTGGTGAATATGTGTAACACCTGAACTATTATTCTATAACCAAAAAAGGAGGATAAATAAATTGCTGACATGTACTTCAAAATTGTATTTATTTTTCGCGCTATACATAAAAAAAATATTTCAATAGCTCTAGAGAATAATGTATAGAATATCATTATAATACTTATAGAATATAACAAAAAAAAATTAAGATACGTTTATAATGGACGTGTAACCATTCTCTCGTTCCTTGTAATTTTTAATATAAAAATTATTCGGACCCTCGCAAACGAAGCAACTCCACAAATCAATCGCTACAACACATACAGCGCACGATCTCCGACAACTATGCACTGAAATATAATGCAAATATCATTAATTACAACTACAATCAAAAGCTACCGAAAGCGTACGATTCATTTCACAGATGTGCACAGTTAACGGAATCATTCCGTAAATACAAAAATATTCTTTTAACCTACCTTACAATATCAGTTCAATAAAGTTATGCTACATATAGATGCAACTATACATCATCATATACATAAATGTTAACACGATTAAAAATTGCAATACCAAAAAAATTCCGAACAAAAATAGCTGTGGCACTTTTCATATAAAAAAAAAAAACTTTTTCAATGCCCATATTAGTTATAACCTATAAATAAGTGAGCTCTAAAAAAATTATAAACTATATTTTTTTTATTGAAGTACTTGTGCCCTTACTTTTATGAAAATACAATTTTAATTTGTCTATATAAAGACTTAAAGAGGTTTTAATACGAACAGACAAAATATTATGTTGGCATATATCTTAATATTAAAACGGCATGAACGCTGATCTAACGTATTTACATTATCAATGGAATATTGCGATTATATTTATTATTATGTGTACATTGTCAGAGAAGCCCCCAAGTCCCAGTAGTGGGAACGTTAAGTGGGCTTTTTATTATAATATCCCGTGCCTGGTACCCGCCAGCTTAGATCCACACACAAACACTTCTTAAACACCAAATGATAAAAGAACTTAAAGTTCAACACAATATATATTATGGACTGTCCTAAATTTTCATTGTGGATTATATATAATACATTTTTTTAATATGGCTGCAGAAAAACATACTTTATACTAATTTTTTTACAATGAATACGTAATTTTTTTTCACTTTATTAAAGTAAACGACTTATCTACGAATTTCGACCTAAAAATCATAACTAAATTATAATAATTTCTTAAACCATCTAAAGCTATCTTAAATGAGAATATTTTTTTTTTTTCAATAAAGTAAGTATTGCAACACATATTGGGATTTGCTCATAGCAATCTTATAAGTATCGATAGGGCAGTGGGCACTGGTTAGACAGCTGTCATTGCACAGCTTAAAAATTTAAAATAAAAAAAGACAACATGCAAAAAGTGTAAAAACTGCGGAAAAAATATACGTTTTGTCTTCACGCTTAATATTGCACAATAAAAAATAGTATCGACTTAGATCGAGTACTCGGAGTTCATAAATGTTTTTTTACGACAAATATCATAAAAATCAACGTTGCTTTAAATAAAAATATAGCTGATCGGAAGGAATAATTGTATGTTTTTGTTCACACGTAAATTTATCCAAAGAGAAGAAAGTATACAAACATGTGGCAGCATGGTCTTAGAACCATCGCCTGTTCTCAAGAGAAAAATAAATAAATAAAAAAAGTGCAAATGCAATAATCATACGTCTGTCAATTAACAGGTTGTTATACTTACACGAAAACATTGTTGATTTTAATACGGATTATGTTCTATAATTGTTTAAGAATAAAACTCTTTAGTAAAAGACATTTTAACTGATAATGGTAATGTTGTATCGTTATCACCATTACCCTCAGCTGACAGAGGCCCGTAACTTCACACAGACCACAACTTTCACTATATCTGTGGAGGACCTCATTTTTCATCGACCGTCAAGTAAATAGAAATGTTGAACGAATTGCAAATTCTCATTATTAAAAAGTTTTATCTTTCATATTAATACAAACGACACAAATTAAAACAGTTATCAATGGAGAAACATATTAAGTCTTCAATATTTATAACTGGCCAAGAAAATACATCAATACAATAATTGTGAAATGTTCACACGTGTGAATATTTTCAATAGAGACATACACAACCAACCTGAAAGTCTTACCTTCAGCGACTACACTAACGGACATACATAATAAAAATTACATTAATATAACCTAATTAAATGGCAAATAATATAAACGGGCTCGCATAAATAAAACCCTTATAATTATGTACAATAATAACGATTTTTTTTTTACATTGTTATAGATACATGTCGGAGAAAAATAAAGCCTTTGAAAGGCGTCTACGTCTAATATTGTTTACAACTTAAGTAGCTCTCAAAGTCTCTTCGTGTAAACTTATATTACAATATGATTACTTCGTAGAGTATTACTTCCAGGTCCATCGCCGCCATTTTTACAAAAATGCAATGGCAAGATTGAATTTCGTTGAAAACGAGACATAACATTTATATATATGTGAATTCGGATAAATGGCCCAGTAGTGGGATCATTAAGGTGTCTGTTTATATTATACATGATAATTCGTGACTCAGTCAACTTCTATAATAACTATTACCTCTATTTCATTCAAATAATTCTTACTGTAGATAATTGAAGTTATATAAATAAATTAAAATCCCATGACATCTGATTAAGAATATTACGTAATACAATGGCCATGGCAGAAACTTCATTACAAAATATAATATCTGAACTAAAGAGAACTTATTTTAATACTTTAAAGTATGAGAGCATTCTGTATATACTGATTATAAATGCGTAAATACGGCAGTGAACATTTCTATTGGCACGATAATATATGTATATGCACATTTAAGTGTGTATGTATGGATTTCAATGAAAATTATGAATACGTGTGAAGCAGTCTTTATGATTAAGGCCAATGTGAATTATGCTTGGGGCTCGTCATTTATTGACTCGATACCGAAAACGAAGCTTCGAGAAACCGGTAATCAATTAGAGGTTATATATACACTGTATACATGTTCGTTTTACAAACGAGTTAACATATACTGCAGTTATATAAACAGAAATTGTATATTTGATATCAACGACTTAATGTCTTAAACTATTTTTTTAACCTCTACATGTTTGTCATATTTATTAGATTCCATGGGATTACCTTATGGAATGATTGTAAGGAATATAAATATTCTTGTAATTTTAAATTAAAAACATTGCACCAATGTTATATGAAGGTAAATAAACGAAATTGTTAACATAATTTGATGATTTCTACGACCTACGATATTTCGATTTCTTTTTATATATTTGAGCAATATCTCCACCTGGAAAATTAACGTACTCTGATGAGCTCATTCGCCAAGGTCAGTGGTCTCCTCGAAGTAATTCCATAAGCAGATTAAAACTCGGCCCGTCGCCGTCTTTACTCTTGTTCGCCGGATTGAGCATTTCTTTGCCGACTTGCATGAAGAACTGAAAAATAATAATTTAAATTAATACTTTGTTAAAAAATTTAATATTTACTACGAAACTATTGTTTTTATTATAATTTTATCATAAGTTCCTCTATTTTTTTATTATTTTACTGTCGATAACCTCATGGCTCTAAAGGCTTAAGCGTCTTCATGACGAAAGTGTCATGTCGTGTGAAAGTTTTTCGCACTCTTTCGTTCGATTTATTAAATTTTGGTAATTTGTTAAACTTAATCAAAATACTTTTTTTTTTTAAAAAATCCATTTGTTTTTTAGCAATTAACGCATTAGTCCAAACTAATTAAAAAAAATTCTGCTTTAGAGAATATTTTATAACCCTAAAAGAAGACACGTGTTGTAATGGTTACGCTCTTTAAGGTCAGCGGTAACGGTATTATAGTTTCAGGAATATTTCATCCCTCCTCAAAATATCTCACGAATCATTGGCTAAAGTAAATAAGACTTTAAACCATTAGATACACAGATGATATTTTACCTGGCAAGTTCGTTGCAGTTCCGGTATACGTAGTAAGAGTTCGCCGAACTTGGCGGGAGTGTCCGGCGAGTGCGCTGCAGTGTATGCCTGCAGCGCCGCCAGCGCTTTCTCCTGTGATGCTCGCACTTTCTCTGCTTCACGCAACTCCGGTGCATCTACAAAGAATAATTCAATTGTTATAACAAAAAAATTAAATGTAGAAAACCTGTCGATTATTATGTCTGTATATAAGAATTACATTATCAATCCGATATTAACCACTGCTGAACTTAAGCCTCTCTAAAAAATCTCCTAGCCGACCTTCATCAGATCCTCGGTCTACTTTGCGGGTCAGGTTGTGTCGTTAGTTCTCATGTGAATCTCTTATTTTTACGGTAATTGACAATATATACATGCATGAGTTTTTATCTCTACTTAACCCCAACTTCCTAGTATATTAAATGACTACGAAGCTAAGGATATTGAATCATGTTTATCTAGAACACTCTCTACATATCATTTATTGACAGCTGGAGTACGACTATTAATGCGGCAATTTTACAACACTAACTAGCTAGACTAATTGGGAAATTTCTACCACCAATCGAACTACGAATTAAACTTGCAGAATAAAGTTTTTTATACCGGGAATGATTTCCGAAATAACTTGTTATGATGAAGTTAGGATTAAGATAATTCACCAAACCCACAATAGCTCATGTTATAAAAAAATTGCTTCCACACTCCGTGTGTATTCAAAGTTCGAACAGTGAGAATACTATGGGGTTTAATGCGTTTGTTAATAACGCAATGATTTAATAATTAATAATGTTTTAAATATGTATATATTATTTACCATGAAATGGATCTTTAGCAGTTCTACGACGTGGATGTTTAGATGGTTTTTACACAAACAATTTTAAAATTAATGCGTCAATGTGTTATAACATAAAAAATGTCTATTTTAGTGTTTTAATTTTTTAACTATAGTATTAATATATGTCTTTTGGATAGTGTATTACCTGAAGTGAGCAGTACGATGACTTTTAGCGCCACGTACTCGTAGCGGTCGACCCGCAGCCGCCGTAGGTGATCGGTGAAGCTCAACATGCGCTCTATACATGGTGTGAGGCCGAATCTAAAGAAAGAAATGGCATTTAAGTAAACTGTCCCAGAAAGAAAAATGAAATAAATGTTAATTGTAATTTCATATTATATTTTTAGTATTTCTACGAACTCACTTGGCGCTCTGATGGAGTGTGATCCCACGCCCGCCGCCAACACGCACTTCGCCGGGCGTGCTGACACCGCGATAGCAGCATGACAACACCAGCAGCTCGCACCAGCTGTTAATCAGCAGGCAGATCTGGTCGTCGATCTGTTAACGAATTTTATTCTTTAACAACTAAGTCATAAAGGATATTCGAAAAACCTTGCCATCATCCAACTTTTACTGGCTTTCCATTTACAGGTTCCGAAATCAGCGCAGGAACCTCTGACATAAAAGGTATTAACGTATTAAAGGTAATAACTTATCATTTTGACTGACATCTCTATTGCCGAGGACCATTCAGGTAATTGCAACTGAATCTTCTATTTTTACTACCAATAAGTATTGTTCAAACATTTTACTGGTTTGAAGGGCGTTGTAGCTAGTAAAATTACTGGAGTAAGTAAACTTAATATGTTTTATTCAAGCGATTAACACAATTTGATGCAGAGTCTTAACAAAAGCGTACGTAATGATCTTTTCCTATTGTTTTTATATTAAAAATGTATGTATGTCTCACCGATATGTTCTTAAACAAAGGCAGACTTTTGCACCATTTGACTATTTTGTAAAGCCGGTGGTCGGCGATATGACACAGGTCTGCCAATAGATCCGCGCTGGAGGTGTGTGGCGTGATTCCGCTCGCGGCCAGCAGTGGATTGGCGCCCGTAGACTTGCCCAAACGGCTCAACTCCGATTCGTTGTACTGCCAGAGATGTTCCACATCCATTATTTCCTGCAATAATGAAGCCCAAATAATTAATGACATATTAACAAAATCTAATTAATGTATAATGTGTGATTTTAAATATATTAAGACATGCAAATAGGTGTAACTTTACCTGCAATAATGGCGGAATATCTGGCGTCAACCGGCTGTTGCTGGCTTCCCCTCGACTGCTGTATGATCCCGGACCATTCACCTACAAACGATTTAGAATGAGAAATTTAAAAGAGTAAATTCAAAAGTCTGTTACGATAAATTAGTATTTGAAACCGGTTCATTGAATCAGATAAATCTAAATAGTGCAATCATTGTTTATATATTTTTATGTGCTTAGATTTTTAACAAACAACCGCTAGTATTGTAACATAGAACTTCTTTCTTCTTCATTATGGGGTTTAGTATTATCCTTTTAGCTTAAATCTATCTTCATACCAGCATCTTTTTTTCTGTTATATTGTAAGTCAGAATATTCTGAGTACTCACGCAGGTAAGGCTGGAGGCGTGGCGTAGCGTAGGCGGCGCGTGCGCAGACAGCAACGATCCCGTAGACGCGGCGCCGGACAATGAGTACGAGCACTGATACGTCGACCGACCGCCGCGGGTTCGATCCTCACGAATTGCTGTAACCAAAGCCCATAGAAATTTAATGATTATAAATCTTGTACCGGTAGTATTTTTATATCCAGTCTGCAGCGGTGGTCAAACGCTACGTTTCGGTTCTAATAGAAAGTAGCAAGATTTTATTTAGTTAACTCATTTACATAGTTCTACACCACATTCCTCATGAGACAATGTATTATATTTATCCTCATCAGTATTCTTGACCTTAAGTTAATCCTATTGCCACAAAAGTATTGCGAAATAAATACAGCAGCAGTTCATACAAAGAACGATAAAACAGGTATGTCTAATGATGATGATGAGTATGCCTATATCGGTTTAAGAAGTCAAATGATAAGTTTTCCTTTCTACCTTCAAGCTTCATGCCGCAGCCAAGGCACTTGTCGAAGCGGCACGCCGGACACTTCTTCCTGGTCGCCACGGTAACCGGACAGTTGCCGCCGCGCAGGCACATGTAGTTCTTCCTGTTTTGCACGGTCCGCTTGAAGAAACCCTTGCACGACTCGCACGAGAATATACCGTAGTGGAATCCGCTTATCTTGTCACCGCAGATGGGGCACGGACTGGGGAATATCAATTAGAAATCATTAACGGTGTCTCGCTTTATTCCATCCGATACAGTAGCAAGTATAGTCGTCATCATCTTTATCTTAACCGATGGACTTGTGAAAATCTTGTGCTGTTTGTATCCAACGGCCACCAATCGATTATTTTAATATCCTGTCCATCTAGTGATCTGCCAATGCAGTGTCGACCTAGTACCTGTTGATTAGTTGCTGCCGACTGATACCCTGGTGGTGATGAAGACGTTCGTCCGCGGCATCCGTATCATCATCGTGCGCCGGCGAAGCTGGGAAGACGGCCGTCGCCTCTCGATACATTATATGGGGCTGGCGACTCTGCTGCGAAGAAATATAGAAATTAAGATGGTTAAAACCCCGGTGGCAAGTACCTTTATAGTGACTTTAGTGACGTCAAACCTACCTGCACTGGAGAATGTGTAGGTGAAAACTCGGAACTGTAGGAGTAGCACGATGAATGCGATGCATCGCTGTTGTTTCGAGATAAAGACGGTGTGTAATGTCGAGCTGGACGAGGACTCGCCGACGGACTGCTGTATACGCTGCAGATGATGAGGATCGATTGATAATACTTCATTACATTGGCAAGATAGAGGAAGTGAAGAGAAGAGTTACAAAAAAGGGAAAAAAAGATGAATCCGTTTCATCATGCCAAAACATTTTTAATGTTCAAAGCCGTTGGTAGATCAGGGCCGGTCAAATAAATTTCTCTCCATCGTTTAGCACATACCGAAGTTTATGAGCAGTAATTATTTGATACTAACCTATGCGTGTACATGGAATGAACAGCGGAATCGGTGCTAGCGCTGGACTGCACGCGCGGCAGCCGTCCCAACAGCGGAGACCCATGCAGGCCCAGCAGCTTCTCCATACCCACACCCGCCTCGCATTTTAGCTCTTTAACAAACACACCGCATTAACATTTGAATGTTTTCTCTTTAATAAAGACTAGTTTTCACGTAAGGATCTTAAATAGGTAAGAATTTGACTATCGTCCCTCACTGGTTTCCTTCTACATATTACATGTTGTATACCATGTACTCTTCAACAGAATCTTTCTTTTTATTATGTCAAAGCATTATTTATTAATTAAGGTTCTCTTATATCTTTCGATTTATAAAATTGGAAAGTTGAAAAAATATTGTTTTTTGTACAGCGAAAATACATATTCGTTAATGTGATCGTTAAGTTATAATGGTCTTATAATATGGTGCTTTTACAACAATTATATTTATTTGTATGAAAAACTTTTACAAAATGTTCACAACACATGATGACTCTTGGATTCCAAACTAAGCACAGCTTATATCTTAATACCCTAATGTACTGAAATGTTCAATCTTTTGATACCAGTAATTTGATTAATTACAGTGCCCTTAAAACTGAAGCTATATTTTTAAAGTATTGTTAGACGACAGAAACAGCAACTGATGGAAGAGCCAATACTAATAAAGTTCCTTGTTACATTTAGTTTGTATAAACACCTGATAGTTGAGTCTCCTTCTTAATAGTCAGATTTTGTGCTTCCCCTGCCGCGTTGGACGCCATTAGCGACATCGTCTGATCAGTCAGGACCAGAGACTTGGCGCTGTTCGTTGGAGACGACGGCCGTCGAGAGAGCGACAAGGATGTATTGTCCGTAAGGACTGATATCTGGAATGTATTTAAGAGATATATTTAAATAACTCCATGGCACAGTAGCTAACAATGTAATAAGGAGATCTCTGATTCGATTCCGAAGCCACATTTTGAAAAGTTTGGACTGTGGTAGAACTTCTGATCTGCTTGACTATATATGATCCGCATATTATAAATCTGTTACAACAACATGGCTTTGATCCGAAAAAATGAGTGCCAAAATATAATAGATGTTTTACCATCTACAGATATATTATCATTTAACTTCATGTATCTCGTATTTCATATGGTTAGTTATATAGTTAGACTGACCAATTGGCTCAGTTGGTAGTATATATGCCTACTGAGTAAGAGGTCGTGGGTTCGATTCCCGCCATGAACAATATTTGTTCTGAGTCTGGATGTTTTCTATCT
>DWHU01001947.1:0-11028 GCA_018247975.1 Parides photinus
TGTAAATATATACATATCATAGATAGAAAACACCCAGACTCGGAACAAATATTGTTCATGGCGGGAATCGAACCCACAACCTCTTACTCAGTAGGCAGGTATACTACCAACTGAGCCAATCGGTCAGTCAAAAAAAAATTGTATAACAATACCTCAATTTTTATTGATGTACTGTACATTGAAATCATAAAATTTTTATTCTATGTTTTTCTTAATTAGTTTGAGTATGAATTTAGCAAATCTAAAATTTTATAATAAAGCTATAGATTTTCCCTCCCCTGGGCAAATGATTCAATTACAAAGTCATAACTTTTAATACTGGATGGAAAGCATCAAGCAGAAAAAGCTTCGTTGTTCTTCATTTGCTCCAACTGATTCTCGTTTTATGTGTGACAAATGTGGCAAGAAGTGCCAGGCCGCAATAGGGCTCTATAGCCATCGACGGCAATGCGACACCCAACAAACCCACTAACGCTGCAATAAGCATCTTCCGTAGGTGTTATGGCCAATGAACTTTTAATTACCTTGTATTGAGCATTATATGATTTTAAGACCATTTCTATTGGCCAATATTATAAGCATGTTTAAAATAGTCACAATACTGACCTTCAATTGTAGACATAAAAAAATTATGATAGATAATATTTTTAGTCTGAGGGATTTAAATCTTACCATTCAAAGATTCTATCTTATCTCAGGGCTTACTACCTGCTTCTTGGCTAAAACTTTTATTACAGTGTTATCTTTATTGACAATGAAGAGTATCACTATTTTATTACATTTATTTTAATGAGACACAAGCACATTGTTTAACATTTCATTACCCATTCCAATGAAGTACGCTCTGTATTAAGCATCATTAATATTCCATATCAAACCTTTGAGAGAGTGTAAATGTTTATAGCTTAACAGTTTCTCATTTATATCCATATCAAATTGAAACTATAATGATTATTAAATCTTTTTTAAAATAGTATGTATCTGTTGCCTGGGACTGTCTGGACTGTCATCAATGCATCATGTATTTATCCTTTGAACAACAGTCTATTAAATATTATTGGATAATATTACAATTCAAGGGTGTTGAGAAAACTATTAATGACAATATAAGATATTTTAGCTTTATATGACCAGTAAAAATGTTGCCTATATAAACATTCCATTTAGAACCTCTTTGTTAATAACAGAAAAAGAAAATTTATATTTTGTAGTGTGACGACTACAAATATACAGTTTCTTTTACAGCTTAAGTAATTTTTTTGGTGCAATCTCATCAGTTGTAATTGCAAGGTTATCTTTTTTGTAAAGTTTTTCATAGTATAAGCTAATTATATACAGCATTCATACAAAAACAAGTTTTTTACATTATTTAAATTTTATTTTTATTTTTTTACAATTACAATTAGTACAGCAAAATTTTTTAAGTATATTTCACTGTCTTTAATTTCATAGTGTTTGATTCATTCACATCATTCTTCATATAACAAAATTTAAATGTTTAAAAAATATTCAATGTTTATTGTGTAACCTCATAGTTATATGGTAAATGTTAACTAAACATTTTTAATTAACCAGTGTTCAACTTAAATATTTTTTCTGGTGTAAACATCTACTTACTTTCTTTTCTTTCATTTCATTCTAAAATATCAATATTAGATTCCAGGGAAATGCTGTGTCATGTTTAGTGGATTTTATGAGACCCGCTGGTACAAAAATTAGGATTTTGTTCCAAAAACTTAGTTAAAACAAATAGTTTTTTTTTAATTCTACAGAAACAACTTAATTGTTACTAAAAAAAATATTCAACTTAACTCTAATTTAATGAATTTCTTCATGGTCAATACTTAACATCAAATTTTTGACTTTTCATTGGAAAGTCCTGTATTCAAGACAAATTACTCAGCTTGACTGTGGAAGTGCAATATTATACAAAGGTTTTAGCACTTTTCCTATCATGTTATAGCAAAATCAGGTTTTGGGATGCCTTGTTGAAGGAGGGTTACCATACTTTGTTACTTTTATCATGTACTTTAAAGAAAACGCAAATAATCATAAATTATTATGTTACAAAATGTATATATATTTTTAAAAAATAGGTATGCATTTGTTGTAAAATTATTTTAAACGATTTTCCTTATTTCGTACTTGCTATGTGGAGATACCAGATTAACACAGATTTAACCACTTTATGTATTTTATATTTGATCTAAGTTATTACAAAATTTTCATAATTATGTTGAGTAACAACATAATTAGCTCTTTATGTTCACTTATGTAATAGCAGAAATAACTCTCTCGTTTAAGAATCACTTTGTCTTCTTTTAGACATTATTGGTGTTTCTGTATTTACTGTATTGTTTAAAATCTTAATAAGCAATGTGTGCAAAATACTTTACAGCTATAACAAAAACTAAAGAATCAAAAGAAAAACTTGAGGACTTGGAAATGATGACAGCATTAAATAGAAGACCTTCCAATCCTACAAGTGTGGTTACATTAGAACAGCCAGCTGAATTCGCTGACTGTATTAGCAACCAGCATACTGCACAGCGAAGAAGAACGCATCATCACTCCCACCTTTCATTGGTATATATATTTTTTTGGTATTTTAATAAAGCATGTGGTAATAGCTAAGGAAATTACTGGTGTTATGACTTAATATCTTATGTCTCAAGTATCACCATGACTAGTCTCGCTTATCCTAACACTTCATGGAACCAAAAAGTCAGTAATTTTCATTTCAAATATAAAATATTAACTGAAAATGAATTCAACATTTTCATAAAAACGTTTCTGAAAACCACCATTTATTTTCTGATTTTACCATAACTATCTTACATTTTCTATAAACATAGAGAAACCATTAGTATGTGTATGTTTTATTCAGTGATCATTTGAAATATATAATTAAGTGATATAATAATTTAGACAGTAATGTTAGTTGAAACTATTTTTATACAACAGAACATTGTTCAGTAATTTGCTGCCGAAACCTTTTTTGCTGTGGTACTTCTTTTGTTGAAATATACAAGGTTTGCAGTACAGATACCTGCTATTAAATCGGTTTGAGGATAACAAAAAAAAACTGCGAATTTAATACTCGGTTGTTGTTAATACGATGAATCAAATCATTACCATAAATTTTAATAATTTTCTTCATGTTTATGGGAATTTTATTTGGTTTTCATTATACTTGCTAAGTTAGCCCCAATAATGGATGCATCGCAAATTCGCAAATTCGTCCCATCTTTTTTTAATATTACCAACGCTCTGTTTGAAATCTATAATTTGGAAGATTGTATAAAATTTTGAATAGGATTATAAAAAGATAAATCCGCTTAGTATTCTTATTGGCCAGCAAGACCATGAATTCAATATATTGGATTAATACTTATTTTATGTATACTTATAAGGACATTTTAATTTCGAGATGTGTCAAATATTATTAGAGACCGTTACCTCTGGCGATATTTTATTGTATTAACATTTATCAATGTATTTAAATACTAGTTGTACCCGGCGCGCGTGGCTACGCCAACATCTAAAATAAATTTAAGAAAAATTAATTTAAACAAAAATCAGTACACAAATATTCAACATGTCATATTCGTTTCCTCTTTGTAAAAATACATGGTCAAACTGATTTTCATGACAATCTGTTGAACGGGGCAGAAGTTGCTACTCTGCAGCGCCACCAGGTGGCGAGTGGCATTATTGAGCATATTATACAAACCTTCTCCATGGCAAAATACACATATATACCAATTTTCAGTCCAGGTCCAGTAGTTTTCGAGTTCATCGATGACATACAGACAAGCATTAATTTTTATATATAAACATTGGACATGAAGTAATCGACTGCAACAGCCTTTGCTTTGTAATCAAATTGATTAGAGTAAATATTCTATATAATGTATGACTATAGCAAAAACTGCTGTTTCGTCATCCGTATCGAATATTGTTTTGATCAATTTGCATATCGCATATCGCGTATCAAAAATGTACAAATGCAGTTAGTTATAATAATTCATTACGAAATATGTAATTTTACATGATTATATCGGTTTAATTTTTTTTATGTTAATTGCGCTGCAATTTAACCGTGTACTTTGATATTTGTATCAGGAGATAAGTTATCATTTATACTTGAAAAAATATAACTACCAATTGCGTATATGTATGTATCTTGGATAATTTGTACGGTCATCAAATGTTTCCATTTAAATACTTTGGATTAGAGGAAAATTTTTAAAGTTTCTCTTCAAATAATGCTGTGGAATATAATACGTACACTGGTCATTCGTGATATAGTTATCACTAAACATCTTACGTCTTATGGTGACGACCACAATGTGGTGCTTTGCATTTTATCATAACTAGCGCCACGTTGTTATGGGCATTGGTGTCGTACGTCATCAGGTTTACTCCGTAGAATAAAGAAATCATTGTCGCTCAGTTCTGAACATAGGCCAAACGATCACTGATAATTATAGTCCACTTACTATCAGATATTGTCAAAGATTCCGTTAAACAATACAAGTACGTGACAAAAGCTACGGGTTTTATTACCTGCTATGCATACAGCTGTTTCCTTACTATTCTTTTTTTACAACCCTCTGAAAGTTCCCACTGTTGGGATTCGGGGCCTTCTCTCCTAATGGAGAGAGTTTTGACCATAATCCATTACGCAGGCCAAGTGCGGGTTGGCGGATAAAGACAGTGATATTTAATTTCTTTAAGCGCACTTAACTCAGAAAAGTCATTGGTGCGCGCCGGATTCGATCCCGCGACCTCCGAATCGGAGGCCGAGGTCCTAAACCACTAGGCTATCACGGGTTACTATTCTTAACATAAAACCTATCTAAATTATATCATACGTTCATAACTTATAATTAATAGTACTTCAATAAAAATATTGGTACAAAGACATGATACAGCTTGTTAAATGAAACCGCAATTTCAATGCAGTTTGCGAAACAAAAAGGCTATTGGCTTTCGGCCCAAAAACTTTAATTGGCTACATTTGATGTTTCTTTTTTTGTTTTAACATAAATTTGATAAACGTTAATGGAACTTGTTAACGAAATTATTTAACTAGCTCAAGATAAAAACACGATTAAACAACATTAACGATGAAATTATTTAATATTTCTTTATGCTCTAGATACATATGCAAGGTTTTTGAAGGCTTTCGAAATCACTTTATGGAGCTATTTAAAAGTAGTCGTTAATCGCTTGTCTTGTAACGCTGCGATCACTGGTTCGACTTCCTGGCCATATATTTTGATTTACCGTCGGTAGAAGGGTTTCATGGAACTCGCCTGACTAGCCAGATAAAACATCGTTGTTTTTATAATAAATATAACTCGGGTGTAATTCTATTTATTACATAATATATTTAATAACTGCTAACTAAATACTGCAAAAGCAGCACCTCTCTCAAAAAATAAGCGAAATGTATAAATTTACTTAACTGCTTCAATAATAAATTTGTTTGTTTTTTATTTTCAGAAAGGGGGCGAGGGAGATGTAGATGAAAGGCGAGACAGTACGGCTCGTACGCTGGAAGCCAGACAATCTCAGTGGAAGCGAATCATGCTACTGGTTGTCGCCATTACAGTTCACAACATACCAGAGGGTCTTGCTGTTGGTGTTTCTTTCGGCGCTGCGGCGTCTTCAGCAGAGGCTTCTTTCCACAGTGCCAGGTAAGTTGATGGAATTGTCAATATACATCTTAAATAAGTACAATATATTGTTGATAGATACATGGCTTGATCCGATACTTTTATGAGAGTAGACAATATAAGCTTAAGGAATTGCATGATTTGACATAAGGCTAACCTACGAAATATATCCTTACATAGTTCTGAGAGGAATTGAAAATTTGAGTGATTTCTATCCTGTAGGAGCTTCTTGTTGGTCACTCTGATACCGTTCTTGTCTCAAATATTCCCTCAGAAGTATTTGGCCTCTTCCAGCAAAATGCCAGTCAGAGTAACTTCCAGAGAAAGTTCATTGCCTAAGCACCCACGCTCTGCAATAACAAATTAGGAAACCTTTTTTGGTTACATGCAATAAAGCAAATTTGATGATAAATTTAGAAATGCAATGCAACGAGTTTCTACACTAGGTTTGATACACTAATCAATAATATTCTCTTGTTATTATAGTTTAATTTTAATCTTAATGAGTTGACACTTTTAGCTTATGTATATATATTTGCGTACGTAATAATAAGTTAACATCTCTCTTCACATGCAATTGTAAACAGTTTCATGTACATCTAATAAGCTTCAAAAGAGTTTTCATTTCTTTATTTAAACAATTTTAATTGATTATAAGAAAATAAAAATCTCGCTATTCTATCGCCAATATTAAGGCAACAGATAAAAACTTTTTACTCATGATTGATATAATTTAACGGTCACCAAGCTGTCGGACTTCATCAATGAGCAAACTCAAAATATATAAAGGTTTTTTTAAGTATTAAATATACTTATAAAAATAACGCGATCAGTTTGTATATTCCTATTATTTCTTTGGACCAGTGAAATTATCATACGGCGAGTGTTGATCAATTCCAATGATTGTTATCATCATATTAAGATTGGTTGTATAGATTTTCCTCACCATCTTTATGCCGTCAGTCAAATACGGAAAGTGATATAACTCTTCGAATCTCACATTTTGTATACTTTCTAATATATAAATAAACGAAAACATTTTTACTTCTGTTAAAAGAGTTGGTGGGTATTCAGTGTCATTAACATATGCCATTATAACTATCCAAGTTGATTGATCTGAAGAAGTAAACCACAGTGATATATAGTGGACATTCTTCACAAGAATACAATGTTGCCTGTACAATACAACTCGATTACGGGTAGGGAACAAAAAGCATCGCTAATGTGGCCACGGTTTTACGTACACATTTACATTACAAAAAGAAGAGAATATTTCTTCGGTCTGTCTGTGTCTACCAAATAATCTGTAGATATCAATTTTAAGGTTACTTTCACTAGTACAATTTTAATGTTAAAATAATGATCATGGACTATGGTTTATTATGTTTTGTTATATTGAAAAATAATGCATTTATTGTCATCTGAAAGGATGATTATTTTTTTTTTTTTCAATTTTGGTTTAGGTGTTTTACACAACATTAAATAACCACCATGCCGTGTTAAAGTATATCTGGTTCTGCGTAGTTCAATTAATTTTTAAAATAATGTTACCATAAATAATAAACTTGTTGGTATAAAGTTAAATAGACATAATTTATAAGTACCGATTCGGTACTTTGGATTTGTTTTCTGCTGAGAACATTACATCAGATTACTCTGATTTAATATAACTCCATTGATAATATTATAATAATATTTACTGTTCGAATTGACTTCGTAGTGCTTAAACGAAATTATTATAACTAAGCGGATAATAACACTACAAGATGCAACTAAAAAAAAATACTTGAAACGTATAACTTCAAGAGTTGTATCTATTGAAGTCTATTAACTGAAGTAATAAACTATAAAGCGACATCTCTCGGTTAAGTTATTTGTTTTAGTCTTATCTAGCGGTCTAGGTCTCGCCATCTAACGGAGATGTTAGGTTTTTAAACTGGTATTTAATACTTTTCATTTACTCGCAAATTTTGTACAAAATGTTTTATTACAATAACTAAAGATGGCGTGGTATTGTTTCAATATTAATAGTGTATATGTTAGATTATGAAGCTACCGTTAAATATTTTATGATACAACACTGATAATGTCTATGAAATTTTCTCTAATGAGGTATAAATAACCTTTTTTGAAATGAATTTAAAAGTTTAGGATATTACACGAACATTAAATATTGTTTATTTTGTATTATGTATTGTACATTTGAATTAAACAGTTAAATTACTGTACACATAATAATCAAGCATAGTTGAATCATAGTAACTGTTAATCAATAGTTATAATTTAGTAATATAAAAACGATAATTTTCCTCATTGGGACGTAATGTTTAAAAACATTTTATGATGTTGTTTAAATACAAAACAAACATAACTGTAACAGTAAATGTAATTACTGTTAGTAAAAGAATATTAAGAGATGTATCAACAGGTTTAATGTGAAGGTAACAAAATGATAAATTTAGTTATAACTATGTAGTATATGATATTGCTAACAAATAAAAATGAAGTTCTCAAATCGACTTATATTTTTTCTTCTTTCTGTAATGACTTTTGATTTATTCATTAGAAGTGTTGGCTTAGTTTTACTTCTTTTACAGTTCCGGGCTCCAGCGCCCCGCGGATCCTATAATCGCGAGCTCAAATTTAAAGTATCCGTGTTCTGTTTTCCTCATAAGCACCGTAATGTCGAAGTATTGCTTCGGTTTCTATATATCGGAGTCGGATTTTGTAATTTTATAAAAATGTCTAACAAATATCGTCGCACGTCGTCGTACTGGCGGTGGTCGAAAGCGAAGAGGGCACGATGCCCCGCGCACGGCTCCGAACCCATTAACTCCCAACGCACTAATTGATTACGCGTGCTAATTAAATCTATTAATTAACGTCCACTTGCGTCAACATTATTAAAGACCGATACAAAAATAATTCTGACTCCGTTCACATAAAATCGTCGTAACTGTCGCTTTTTACGACGTCTCATACTGTATAAATAGACTATATTTTATCATAGATTCAAAGCGGTGGTGAAATTGTTACGTCTAGACTCATCTCGGTTCGGGTTCGGCATGGGTGAGCGATTACACGCCTACCTCGTCCGCGGCGGTTCGCGATACGCGGATGTATCGCGAACGATTTCAGATTATTGCCATTTTATTCATAGACAATTTTTCGCGCATTCCGCCTTTTTTAGCGCTCGTCTAGTTTCTAACGTCAATCGCAGGTTTTTTGCGCAGTTTAATGACGACCGTAACATTTGTTTCATTCGGTCTCTCCTATAAAAGGAATACTTTTATTATGAATATCGAATCGTTGTACTGCAATTTTCTTAGCTACGTTAAAATATAAATATGCTTTAAATAAATTTAGGTTTTACAGGTATTGAAGTCCTCATTTAATTATTATATTATCCCGACAGTCGCAGTCAAATAAATTTTAGTATTATTAAATCTGTTATTCACGGAAATATAATTGATGGAGTGTTTGACCAAAGGTTCGTTTTAGATTCATCGGGGCGGGGGTGACAATAGCGGTTATTTATGGATCGTCAATATGTGGGTAGTTATCTAAGTGGCGGGAGTGTGTCGGTCGGTAAAGACGGCTCATTTGTAGTTGTGGCAAGTGAGCCAAATCGCGTGGCGGCGGTGGCCGGGCGGCGCGGCGGGCGGGCATCGACCCGAGCGCGCGGAGACGTTGCCGTCACCGCTCGGTGAAACTATTTCACTGAAAAATCCGCCGGCGCGCCGTATCATTGAACGTCAACCTTGACGATTTGTCGCGTCGTCTGTGCCGCCGCGTGGGCGCCCCACGCCGAACCTATTCATAACTGTAAAATATCGCCACCACCGATACTAATGTGAACAATACGAACAAAAAACAACTCTGCATACCTCTCTTTATCCATCTTATCAATGATCGACTATAACAGAGCCCTGATTAGAATAATTTTAAACCACTCCTACAAATATGTCCAGTGCTAATTCAATAAATAATACTTTTAGAATAATATGTTCTACAAATTTGCACAACATACACTCAGCGATACATTGCATCAGTAAATTTTGCGAATAAATAATGGTTTTCTGATAATATACATTATCTGATTAGTATTCATATAATCAATATAGAATTTTTGTTTCGAACTAGCGATTTCCGTCTGAATTCAATTATAAAAATAGTACGGAGGTCAGGCCGTAATATAAAGAAGACTAAATATCTGCATCGGATGACGGTGATTGGACTGTTAAAAAATTACCTTACGAATAGTGGGCGTGGCCAGATAATAAATGAGCCATAAATCTTACTTATACACAAGTGACTAGTGCCTTTGATCTGTCTAAATATTAAGAGCTACATAATCAAATCATCGGCTGCAATGTATAAACGGGTCAACAAGTAAATGCTTAATTGTCTGGAGATTATATAGACAAATTGTAATCTTATCTTGATATATATAAATTACCTGTTACAGTGTTTGTCCGCGATGGACTCCTAAACTACTTAACCGATTTCAATAAAATTTTTCACACCGTGTGCAGTTTGATCCAACTTGAGAAATAGGACAACTTATATCTCAATTTGTAGTCGCAATATTATTTTATTGCAAATTATTTGTTAATTTCTGATAATCACAATTATTTATTACTTCCAAATGATACCAAAAGAAGTCAATATTTGTTGACTGGATCGAGTCCGTATTCAATACATGACGCTGTGTAATATGTATCGACGTTTATTCTATATACATAAAATAAAGCCGTGTTAGTTACAACACGTATAATTCGAGAACGGCTGAACCGATTTTCATGATTTTTCGGTTTTTGAATTTGTTTTCCTCGGAATAATACGTACAAAATTTTATATAAACTGCCCAAAAAAATTCACAATCCATTTGCGCTCAAATTCAATTTAATTCAATCAAATTCAGTTTTTTATTGAAATAATATAAAAATATTTAACTGTATAATTATTTGTTTATTTTAAAATCATAAATCTGCCCATTTATTGATTGTCAGGCGCTACAAAGTTCGCCGAGTCACCTAGTTAAATATAAAAAGTAAGCTATCCTCGATAGTGGACCCCGGAGTGAAAGCTTTTGCTGGTGGTAAATCTCTGTTGCCGGAAACTATTAAAGTACCGCCGCAATAACTCCTGCTGCCAAATATTACTGTGTTACAGTTGTTAATGGCCGTGATAGCCTAGTGGTTACGGACCTCGGCCTCCAAATCGGGGTTCGGGGTTTCGAATCCAGGCGCGCACCAATGACTTTTCTAGTTACGTGCGCTTCAAGAAATTAAATATCACTAGCATTCCCAAGAAGGGTTGGCGTAAGGCAGGCGGCCCGGCT
>DWHU01001948.1:0-11025 GCA_018247975.1 Parides photinus
ATGGATGGATTGTGTGAGAGATGATATGCAGTGTAAGGGGGTGACTGATGAGTTAGTGTCTGACAGGAATGCATGGAGAAGACTGACAAAGTGCGCCGACCCCAAGTAAATTGGGAAATGGGCAGGACAAGAGAAATAAACTTACCCCAGTTGACTCTTTCGGTTTAGGAATGCCAAGGTGTTCGTAAGCGAACAACGTTTGTTCCATGATGCGGTCGTAGCTGAAGTTCACAGGCACAATGGTTATGTCAGAGACCTCTGCCGAGAAGTATGGCGCCAAGCTCATAGACAATATACCTGCAGTGAAGAATAACACAGTTTTATAATCTCTTCGTCAATTTTGTCGTTTGAAGAGGAACCAACACGGCCAGCTACGAATGGCTGTGGATGTCACTCCAAATAAACTTCATGAACTCCGTTTATAGCCCGTCATTACTATATTCCATACTCTCCGAAGATGTGTGACAGCCGGAAGGTTATCAGGGTTGTATTTATCTTACACAATCAAATAATGCTCGGAGGAGTAAGAAAATTAGCTCCCCCTCAAAATATATCAGATAAAATAAATATTTCCAAAGCCAGACATAAAATTTCATCTTATTTAAATTACTAGATAAGATGATAAAACTTGTAACTTGTTATCTACAAAGATATCCTCTTAATGAATGATATTAACTACACATATGAGAAAAAAATATAATGCAAATTTTTTTGTGTACGTTATGCAAAGTTGATTATATTAATAAAAAAATTTCCTCGTTAACAAATACCTAGAATAATATTTTCATCTGCGTGACGTGAACGAAAAGATTTTTACAGTAGAGCGTTAGGTATTCGTTACATTTTAACACGTTGACTGCCAACTACGAGATAACTCGTAGATTGCGTTATTTTCTAGACTCCTACTACGAGTTATCGCCAGTTTACTTGCCATTTTTGTGCAGCTACGTTATACTCGAAATATATCCGTGCTAATATCGATATACACTAGACAGCTTCTGAGAGAAGAACAAAAAATCTGGCTTGCACGAACATGAAATTTATTAAAAACGAAAAAAAAATATAATTATAAAACTTAGTTCAAAATCAGATAATAAAATAATATTTTATTGTTTGTGGAACTTCTTAAAACAATTTTCCCACACAAAGGACTGGCTTCTCTTTTCAGCCTGGACAGAAATAACGCGTTTCTCGGTGTTTTTTTGCTTGGGTACATACATTACACGGCTTTGTCGGACGCTGTTTTTTTGGGTGGGTGGTATTATCTGTGGTGTTTGTGGTGTATGTGATTCAGCTTTAGAAAAGCGACAGGTCGAAGTGCCGCCGTGATAGCCGAGTGGTTTGGGACCTCGGCCTCCGTTTCGGAAGTCGCGGGATCGAATAAGGCGCGCAGCGATGACTTTTCTGAGTTATGTGCGCTTTAAGAAATTATATATCACTGGCTTTTTCCGCCAACTCGCACATGGCCAGCGTGGTGGATTATGGCCAAAACTCTCCAATAGGAGAGAAGGCCCCGAGTCTCAACAGCGGGAACAACCAGAGGAACGTAAAAAAAAAAAAACTTTCGTTAACGTTAACTCGTAGTTGGCTTCGGCGAAGACATTTATGTTACAGAAGCCAACTACGAGATAATTCCTAAAACCTTTTTAAAGAGAAAAACTATTTTTTTATGCTCTTATGATAGCTGCTCACTTTAATTAGAGTTTTTAATAATATAAATTTAGTACAAATTTCTGAAAATTGCCGCAGCAGTCAACGTGTTAAGAGCCTATCCACTTATCGACATGTTCAATAAACTACCTATTCTTTTAGTCATTTCATTATTGTATACAGAAAACATTATTTCCATGGTAGAAATAACGACAGCTAACACGATCCTCGACAAACTCGGCAAGTAAATATTAACTATGTAAACAAAGGTTTTGTAAAGTAACCTTGTGTTCATGATTTCTATGAAGAGCTATGATTATGTTAACAATGCGAACCGCCGTTTAATAATAAAATTACTAAGTAAAACAATCGCGAATAATTAATAATGGTTTTCTTACGCTATAAGTAGATTATTAGTAATATTATAGTTTTATTAAATTAAAGAAGAAATAAGACGGAATCAGTTTTTATTTAAACGAAATAATAAAAGAGTCGGTTTCATTTTTATTTGTGATGAGCGAAGAATATGTAGAGCAGGCCTTCTTAAACTATGGGCCGCGACCCCATTTGGGGTCTCAAAATCCTGCGGTCGCAATTTTTTATTTTACATTTTGGTATGTTTCAAAACGAATTCTAAAAGTCATCAAAAAATATTAATTTATTTTTCTTTTATACTTGTATGGGGGTCATCAAGAAACTCGCAATCATAAATGGGGTCGTGAATGACAAAAGTTTAAGAATCCCTGGTATAGAATAATGTTTAACATACTCGTTAAAGCTGCTTTATTTGGACAGGAGTATTACTACTATCAGTTAAACCGATAAAAGTTTGTATTAAGAAAAAAAAAACATCTAATACACATAGACTACCAATCAAATATGTACCAATTTTATGTATAACAGAGACGTTTCGATCAGAGATAGTTTGGTTATAATTTACATTTTATTTTCGTGAAAACATTAGATCACTTAAAATTAAAAAAACCTCGCATTCTCAGGACTCTCTACTTTTGCTCTCTTTCTCTCTCATCTTTTGCTACATAAAAATTTTTTTCTTGTGCTAATTTAATGAACGGAATAACATGGCTCCCTGTGTCGTAACGTAAGATACAGGATTGCTTTTTTTTATATTGATATCCACTCGTTCTTCTAAAAAGAAGATTAAGAGTAACACCGGACTTGAGGGGGCAGAGCACGGAAGGCGCTAGCCTAAGGCTCCTACTAGTAGCTAAGCTCGAGGGCTCCCTCGGGAACCTCGACTCGAGCTGCTACTTTTGTTCACAATCGGACGGGGGGCAGGATTGGTAAATGCCCTAAAAGTCCTCACCATATTTGGGCAGTAAGCTCTTATTGCTTCGACTTCTAGTACCCTCTATGAAGAACTCTACGGGTGCGTGGTAGTTGGTCACCAGAGTGCGAACGTACTGCTTCAACGTCGCTGCATACAGGGGAGCCCCTGCGATAGTCCGTCGAATGTAAAAGGCCCCCGTCTCCCGCATCCGTTGCCCAACAACAGCCATCGAGTAAAAATCTAAAACAGAAATATGTGGTTGCAGTTCTGCACTAAAACCAACACAGCTTACATTTCTTTCAACATAAAGAATGTTTAAAAGGGTGTTCAAATCACTGCAGTGGAGTCCACAATCCAATTTTATGATCAAAGTACGTTTTACTATTTGTTTTTATTCTCGCCCATTTTCCCAATTATTTTTTTGGGGTTGGCGCAGTGTCAGTCCTCATCTGTGCTAGACAGACACACTGCTAAGGTTTCAGCAATGGTTTTTCCAGCCGGCCGCCTGCCTGACGCCATCCCTCCTTGGGAATGCCTTTGATATTTAATTTCTTAAAACGCACGTAACTATAAAAGTCATTGATGCGCGCCTGGATTCAAACCCGCGGCTCTCGAATCGGAGGCCGAGGCCTTTAACCACTCAGCTATCACGGCTACTACTGTAATAAAATTAATTTGATACAATCATATTTAATTTTTACGACAACCCAAATATTAAAAAACCATTCGATCCCTGAGAACCGATCCTCAGTGAAACACAAAAGAAGATGCTTCTAGAGAGCATACTAAAGACTGGTAGTAATTTAATAGTGGTACCAAAATTATTATCACACGATTATTAATAAACATGTAATATTTTGGTTATCTAACAAAATTCCTATTGACCGATAACTTATCAATGAATGTTAAAGGCAAGGCAGTGATTGGGTTGTTGTTAGAAGTTCTTTGTAGCGGCGCTACTATTTAAGTAAAAAAAAACAACTTATAACATAATTTTGTTTTAGAACAGGGATTTAAATAACTTCTACGGATAAAATTAAAAAAATATAATTTTATACTATGACAACAGTTAAATGTTTGCAAAGGTTGTATGTATATAAGTTATTGGATAGAAATGGCATCCTTAAAATCAATAAGCTATATTTCAGAAAAATAAACACAGAAAACAAATTTACAAATTTTAAAACAAATTATAGGATATACGCGTATATGTATTTCTAGGTGTTTTAGGTAACGTAGGTACATATAACGAATGTTTGAGTAAAACGTATGAAGAATCCAACAAATTAATGTGCTTTGAAGTAAACTATTCTATGAGTGGCAAGAACAAATTCGCAATTAAGGAAGTCCTAGTTTTTTTTAACATTGATTTTAAATAAAAGATTCGATACATGTTTAAACAACGTCATAAGCATAGCTAAAAACCGAGCGATAAGCGATGTTGCATGATAGAAGTCTAGGTACTGCTGTGGGCTGATAATACTGTTAAATACTACACTCCAAAAAATCGTAATATTTGTTAAATCGTTACAATTGAAATTTAATACATTATACTACCAATAAAAGATTAATAAACGCTCGAAGCTTATGTCGGTGCAGATACCAGATGATAAAAGAAAAATTAGTTCGTTATTAACTATTAGAGAGATATGTACATCGTATAATGTATTTAAAAGTTAAAATGGCTGCAAAATATAAAGAACATACATACCCATGCCCGCGGCTACGGCTGGCAATTCAACATCGTAGTGGTAGCACAAATACGTCAGCACACAGAAGTCAGCGTAACTACGATGTGTTGGTAGGAATATAATTGGATTCTTTCCCATTTGATCTTTTAACTATAATACACCAAAAAAAAATATTTTGTTCTACATAGCGACGAATTAAGCTAGACGATAACGTAATACACCTAATAATAATAACGTGACGCTGGTCAGGATGATGTACATCACAATATACTTGTCAAATCAAGATGTACAATGTTAAATCTCATTACCCCAGTTATTTCACTAGCTTTCCTACTCCTTACAAATTAGAACATATTAACACTTGCACACTACTGCTTAGTAGAAGACATAGGAGCTGTTGTAGTACCTACCTACTTAAAATCCACCATCAGACCTCTACATCACTAGGCATTTGGCTATTCTACTATGAAAACATCAAAAATTAATAATATTTACAGTGGGTCAGCTCTTATAATTTTGTACACAAAATTGACAACTCTGAATGTAAGGTGAGAATACATTAAAGTTATAAAACAATCTGAGAATGGCTATAGTGTGTCTATAAATGTTAGATAAATATCAAGATTTTACCTTTAAAATAGCATGTTCATTAACCAAAATTCCAATTCGCATCATGAAGGATATCTTCAAAAATACAATTCCCATCCATCTTATCACATGCATTTTTTTGTCCAGGCCCATTTCATCAAGGAAGTCTTTTACCTGTGTTAATAATTGGCTTTTTGGTACTCCAAGCCTTACACTTTCCTTTTAAGACAGAAATAAGATCTATTTAAGCCAATGTAAAACATAGAAAATCTATATACAGTGTTTGAAAGGAAGCAATCAATAATGTTCAACGTAGTTTATTTTTATTATATAGTTTAGTATTGTTATATATCACATAGTGTTTTAATGCTGCACCCACGCTACTGTTCTCTGCTCAACCCTATGGTTGACTGGGAGAGAATGCCCTTTGGCATTAAGGTCACCTTTTTGTGCAGAAATAGTTGTTAGATAAAATAAATAAATAATAGTTTACAGATAAGGAAGGAAAGGGGATCAATTACTTTATAAAAACATTTCTAAAAAAATTATATGAATATTCCAAAGGCAGGATATAATTAAAAATACCTAATAATTTTTTCATACTATAAAAGTCCAGATATAGGAACACATACATTAACAGTAAAAGTAAAAATCATAATTAATATAATCTTAAACGTAAATGATTTTTTTCCATGTTTGATGTAAATATTTTGAAATAAACAACAAAATCATTATGTGAAAATTTTATATTTTTATAAAAATCAACCAATTATTAGAAAATATGAATCTGGGTTTGTTTGTACAGAATAAAAAAAATTAATAAGATAATACAACAACATATAGTAATGTATTTTACTTACCGCATCAATAAATGAATCAATGTATGCCGATCGCTGGACTATTTCTTTTAATTCTTCGGTGGTGTATGACTGATCCAAAATTAAATTCTTTTTTGGCGTCCATGGCCGGGTCATAAACTTAAATATACCAAAATGTGTATTTCTTGGTTCAAGAATATTAATAAATTGCATTTTTTCATTCATTATTACAATTGGAATTCATTTATTTATTATACAAGTGACTTTTATCAAATTTTTACGAGTAGGAGTTAAATAATACTACAATCGAATTTTCATTTTAATTTTTTTTACAATTTTTATAAAATAACTGTACTTGAATAACAATACACCCGCTTCGCAACCGATATCAACGAAAACTAATTAGAATGACTTAATGTACAATATGAAAATGACAGTCAATGGTTTATTATAATGTTGCTAGAAGTCTAAATCAAGAACTGATTTTAAATATTTCTAACCAAACAAAAAAAATATTTTAAAACTTGTACATATTTTGAGGAATTACTACCCATATATTAATTTAATGGCATTGAAATTGAGATAAGTCTTAATAATCTTTATAGCGACGATTATTACGTCAAATGTAAACAATCTAAAACTACATAGGTACCTATGAACACTTATATTTGTGTAAGTTTTAGGGAAAAGTAAAATTATATTACACTATTTAAACTAATGTTATATTAAGAAAATTATAGTAATCTTTACATTACTTGCCAATATATCTATATAAATAAAAGTAGTGTTAGTTACAACACATAACTCTAGAACGGGTGAACTGGTTATCGTGATTTTTACTTGTCTTGATTGGAATTAAGCTATTAAATTTAGCGTCACAGACTTAAAAAATACAAAATCCGTTTGTGTACAAGAGATTTGGGTGGAAAGTTATCGGATCGAGTCGTGTCAGTTGTCGTTCCTTTGGGACTAAACAGACTAAAAAAATGTTTTAACTTTTATGTTTGGACCGTCAGTACTAAGCTGAATTTTCTTTGTACGTACTAATTTTTAAGTTTGACTATTTCGTGACTACATCATTTAAATAGCATACGAATGTACACGTTTTTTATAATTCATTTGTAGCAATTTATTATGATCATAATCTAACGTAATTCAGTTAATATCATTTGGGTGCTCCGTCATTTTGTGACTCACCCTAAACAGTGCACTCTTCGTGCCAATTGCAATGTATTTTAAAGTACTGATATAATAAGAAATTAACCATTTCTCTTTATTATTACTATATGAACAGAACAGGGGAGAAGGGAATAAAACGAAACAGAAGATAAAAGAACAAATGAGTATAGAACAGAAGAGTATAGAATAGAACAGAAAATAATAGATTCAATTCAATACAATTCAATGTAATTCAATTCCGATGTATTTTATTGTACTGAAATAATAATAAATGTTACTGTATTATTTTGTATTGTACTTTATAATTCTAAATCTGCCCACACGATGACTGTTAGGCGGAACAAAGTTCGTTGGGCCCCGTTAGTAAAAGATAAACTACAAATGTAGATTATTCATCATTGCATTAAGATCATCACGTGTTTGCGACGATTCTCCGACATTAACACCGTAATACGTGCCAATACGTTTACATTGTTGAATGTATGTATGCCAAAAACTATCAGTGCTTAAACTGAGCGGGTTACCTATTATAATTGCTTTTGCTTTAGCTCTCGTCAAAGCCACATTGAAACGCTGAAATGATAAGAATTTCGATTAGAATAATTAATAACATTATTAAATAATATGTCAAGTGTACAATATAAACAAATTATAAACTTTATTAAAGTATACATATGTATGTATGATGTCATAAGTAGGTAAAATCATATAATAATAATAATGACTAGTTGAATATATTGCTGAAAGTGTTTTAACATTTTAATTCTGCTATGTAATAATACTGAACCTGAATTACACATAGTGCTTAATGATTTAATGGCCGAGGATGGTAATCTCGCTTAAAATAGACTTGCACTCATATGTTGAGTTACAACACAACATCGTTTTTTATGAATGTGAATTTGACAAAATCAAGATTGTAACTAGCCAGATTGGGTCCCACCAACTTCTAATTATCTGAAAATGTATAGCGCTTACTAGTTGTGGCTTTACTTATACTCCGGTATGACTATGATACTGAGCACGCAGACTCGGGGTCCATGCCCTAATAACCAACAACCGGACGTAAATAATATTCTAGTAACGCCCTAGACTCTAATCTAGCATTATGAGGCAGTTCATTCATAAAACAAATAGTTGCGGTACAAATACATTTGAGGGTGTCATTTGAACTAATGAAGGTAATGATATAATATGATTTGATATTGTCTGTATAAATGTCATTAATGAAGTGTTTATTTGGTAATAAATGTAAGAAAGTTATGTGTTTTATACAACGCAAATTACCTTAACATCTGTTAGAAATCCTAACTGTACATTATCTGTTCTTTCACCCTTTCCACGAACAGTACTGATCAAAATAACCCTTCTCTCTTGACCCTGGAAAGCGTCTACAGTATCCACATCAATTTTAAGCTTCTGTTTTTTTACCCAGTCTTTTATCAATGTAACCTGAAATACAATGTCTTTGAAAATTGATTTTTTCATCAACTACAAATAAGAACCGAAACAAAAGGTTTCCATTTTTTAATTTCATCCACGTTTTATTTTCAATTTGTAATATTTTGAACCATGTATGGGCGTGGTTCTATTTTCGTTAAATATTTCTTGTTTACCGGCAAACAGTGGTGCGCCGGTACCTTGTGATCCGGTTTTTAAAGTTATTTTGACGAATGTTCCCTTGTTCTCAGAAGGCGATTACTAGTTGTCGCGGGGCTTGAAGAATCAGAGCGCTAAAGTTGCTTAGCCTATTGCCTCATTTCTAGTAGCTAAGCTCGAGACATCTCTCAGGAACTTCAGCTCCGGCCGTTATACTATTTATGTTATACCGGATTTGGGAGACTGTCGAGCTGATAGATGGCGTCGATGGGTGCTCCGTGGAGTAAATAAGCGCAAACGCTCACGTGACAGGGCCGAGGTTTGGGTTACCATTCACTCACGTTAAGCATTCTCATTGAAGGGTGCCTGAGAGAGCCGAAACTCGATTGTTCGGTTTCTTTTGTCCGATTGTTACTAACATTATTACCACATCGGAAAGCATTAGCACTAGGAGTAGCGGAATAATTTCCAGTAATACTTTTATTTTTTAGGATAATTGTGGTTCCGCTTCCCTTAAATGCGGGTGGTGATCTCCTTCGCCGGCGAAGTCATTAATTAATAGATTTTTAAAGTGCAGTTAGTGAAATTACTATGGTAAGGGGACTTTACAACTTGTGTCTAAGGTCGAAGAGCACAATGTGGTGTTGTATATATTATCAATACTAGCGCCATGTTTTAACGTTGCAAAAATTTTAACAGGTACAAAAACATGTTACATTTTTGAAACTCCTAAAACTTTTTCTACAGACCATTACAGTTTTTTGTAAAATATTATTGAGATCAAATTGAGTTATTTAACAGGTAAAAAAAATTAGAGGAGAGGAAAAATCTAAAAGCAACCTTACACGTAACGAAGACGTCTGTATTATAGCCATTTATATTATGAGTTATTATAAAAAAATATGTATTTAAAATAGTTACTTAAAACATTTATCATCTCTACCAATTATTTGAAAGACAGAAATAATACATATAACAGCACTAACCTGAGCTGAATATGGTGTTATAATACCAATTTCTTCATCTCTCACATAATAGGTTTTACGTAGTTCATTAACATATTTTTTGACTATCCCAAACTCACTGGTATTGTAGTAGCTACAAACATTATGCAAAAGATTTATGAAAACTTTTAAATATACTTAATATAAAATTGTTGATTGATGGATATTGGTCGATTAGTCGGTGCACTAGCGGAACCATCGTCCCTTTAAAGAGACCTGACGTTACAATAATGAATTTAAATCGAATGTGAATAAAATATGTTCATTACGATACGAAATTCCAAAAAATAAAACAGAACAGAAGAATGCTAATACAGTAGTAAGATAGCTGCTAGGGAAATATACATATCAATTTATTAGGAATTATTAATGCAAATTACCTTGGATTGTCATCAGTTTTGTATTCATTAGAGAACACTGCGTGGAACACGATTCCGCGACATTTACTGTTACTATTTAAAATATTTTTTAGTGTTAGTTCATCTCTTTTAGCCATAGCCTGTATACCAGAATAGATAAATTAAATTTACATTGTTTAAATTTCAATAGATCAAATAAGTTTTTGAATATAGGCTTAGGCCCTTAAGTTTTTTCCCAGCCTAATAAAAACCAATTGAAAAAGGCAAGAAAAGGTCACAATCCTAGGTAAAAAGCCATAGTATTTTAAGCGAAAATAGTGAGTCCATAGTACAAGAAAGACCGACATTAAAATATCCCCAGTTATTACTTTTTACGTACAAAAAAAAATTAGTAAAGAACAAAATATTTTGAGTATAACAACTCAAACACTTACGGTAAGTTTACCGTTATAAAACATAATGTTTGGTAGGTTTATAATATCGAAATCGCTTCTGTAATTCTTTTTTAACATAACCATGCAGCTCTCATTATCACCAGAGTATAGATTGCAATCTCTTTTTAAACGCTCCATGAGTGATATCTCTGAAACAAAAATTACGATAAACTATGCATACTGGATCTTGACAAACATACGAGCAATAAGCTTAGCGACAAGATAATGAACAATTAGTAACGCAAGGGTAAAATAATTTGTGAAGTAAGTAAAAAGAAACGATAGGCGGTATCCTAAGAATTATGATAAATATTTAAAAATGTCTAAAGAGTAATTTTATTTTATTTATTTATTTATTTCCTTTATTGCCAACTAACTAGTTCACAAAGGGCGGACTTAATGCCAGTAGGCA